>VZRJ01004643.1:16593-70437 GCA_013397565.1 Ptilonorhynchus violaceus | reverse complement strand
GCTTCTCTGGCACTTCCTGCCACTCCTTATCTTCTCTTCCACTTGGGATACTGGACTCCAAGTATTAGTCTTTCACGTGACTGCTTTCCTTTCTCTCTAGCTTAGAGAAGAGGTTAATATTTGCAGAAAATGCCTACAAAAGTATTTATAACAGTTACATGCTCCCGCTAAGATACTGCAGATGTAAGGCTTGCTTCCCCCGGCCTCCCCCGTTCTCTTCTCTGCACTGGCAGCCATCCAAATTTAACAAGTCTCTTGGCCACTATTAATTCTTATCAAGAACAGCAAGGTCACTCATCAGTCTTACCACTACACCTTCGAAAGGGAGTGCTTTTCCTTCTCTCGGCCTTTTCTCGGCCCAGCTTTCTCTCTGCGTAGCTTGGTTTGGCTTAGCTTAGCTGCTTCTCTGACTTGGCCTCGGTCCAGATGGCATCAGACCAGCTCCTCTCAGGTCCGGAATGGCACAGGACCGGTGTGGGGTGAGGCCGGCTGCCCCCGCCAGCCCCATGGCCTGGGGGGTCGGGGGAGAGCCACTGCTTTGCTAGTGGGCAACAGGGAGCCAGGGAGCAAGAGAGGAAGATGGGAGTCAGTCCTGCGTCACTTCCTAGGTTTTCTTAACATTCCTTTCACAGAGACATCACAGGAACACTAAATGGCTCATAGAACTGTCCTTTACCTGTTTTTAACCAATCAAATTTGTCTCACACCGCGTCAAACCATGCCATGCATGATGGGAGAGTATGAACAGCAAGGAAGTATATGGTTGTAAGTTTTGATTCAGTTTACCACTGCATGCATTTATTTCAAGAATTGTTGTTAAAAGCAACGTAAGTGTTGTACTGACAAGAACTTCCAGATTTTCCAAGATCCTTTTTATTTCTAATTATACATAACCTGGATTCAGACAACTTCCTTTGCTTTTTTTAAGGAATAGTTTAGTTTGCCATAAGACTGAGGGGGATGGATCGAGGGGGAGGATAAGAAAGAAATGAAAGTTGTTGTTCTGGTCCCTGAACTAAATTAGTTGGCATAAAATGAAACCAAGTCTTAACAGCCTTTTCCTGAGGCCTGATCCTTTTGTCTTTCACATTTAAGCCTCTCATCATGAGCAGATGCAGAGAAGAGAGTTAAAGACCTGCTACAAAAGTTCTGAACTAATCCTCCCTTTAAGTTTCATGCCAGGAGCAAGTAATACTATATGCAAATCTGCACACAGTGGAAAATAGAGGAAAGCTGGATCTCCAAGAAATTTCACAGACATAAAGTGATGAAGAACATTTGGAAAACACATGTTTGTCAGTGCAAGAAACTGATATCCTGAAAGTGCTCATACCGACAAAGATTAACAGAGGTTCTAGCCCATATGTAGGAAATTTTCATAATACAAGTGGCCAGTTCCACCTACACGTGTTACAAAAAGAAAATGGAACTTAAAAAACATTTTAAAAATATGTATTTCCAAAGAATAATTATAAATTATTATAATTTCAATTATAATAACTTTGTACTGTTACATATCTCTAATTTGGACACAGACCTCACTCTCTAATTTATCACAAGCAATTTGCAGCAAATGTGGGACCAAACTATTTCTTGAGGTATAGGAATGGTAGTTTGGAGCAATGTGGCCTATTGACATTTTCACAGCCACATTCTAATGCTTGCATCAAGGATTTATGTTGGCCAACACCAGAATCAAAAATTTAATTCCCTTCTTCTAGAACTGAATGGATCCTTTTGACTTGAGTTTCAAAGTATAGTTTTCTCAATTTTACAAAACTTAAAATGAATTCAAAAAAAAAAAAAAAAAGAGAGAAAGACAGGAGGGTAAAAATAAGGATAAGAATAAAAATTATTTTAACACCTAACTAGACCAGAAAATCAGGCAACATTTTCTCCTAGTGATAATGACATGTGAAACTAAGGTTCAAAGTGTTATAACAATCCATCACTTCATTAATATATTTTAGAAAAGCTCTTCTGGCAGGCAAGAACTACAATGATGCAGTGGCTGCAACTATCTATGTAGTTTTGAGAAAGCAGGTCTAGTGGGAATGATAAATTGACAAGTTTTATGGTCAAAAGAAATATCTGTGATTCTCTCCTGTGACTCATGACTCTGTTTGCCTCTTAGGTGAGTATTTCTGGAATCTCCTTAGAGCATTACCCAACTCCCTGGAATGCTAAGCACAAAAACCAGCACTGCTATTTTAGAGCAAGGAAGGAAACTAGGGAGAAGAGAAGGAAGGGATGGGGCCACAATTCAGGTGCCATCAAACAGTCTGGCTGTGCTTAAGCAAGTGCAACCTACATTTTATGGAATGTAGCATTCAGAATGCAGCTTTCTTAAAGTATTATGTTGTGATTTCACCCCAGACAGCAGCCAAGCTCTGGGTAGCTGCTCACTCACTCCTCCACCTGCAGGATCAGGGAGGGAATCAAAAGGGTAAAGCCGGAAAAATATTGAGTCAAGGTCAAGATAGTTTAATAGGGAAATCAAAAGCCCCTCACACAAGCAAAGAAAACCAACGAATTAATCCACTGCTTCCCATGGGCAGGCAGGTGTTCAGCCATCTCCAGGAGAGCAGGGCCCCATCGTGGGTAACAGTGACTTGGGAAGGAAAACACCATCACTCCAAATGTCCCTCTCTTCTTCCTTCTTTCCCTACTTTATACCCTGAGCATGATGTCACATGGTCTGGAGTATCCCTTTGGTCAGTTGGGGTCACCTCTCCTGGCTGTGTCTTCTCCCAACCTCCCAGGCACCCCCAGTCTCCTCACCAGTGTGGCAGTACAAAAAGCAGAAAAGGCGTTGGCTCTGTGCAAGCCCTGCTCAGCAATAACAAAAGCAATTCTATATTATCAACTCTGTGTTCAGCACAAACCCAAACCACAGCCACTGTGAAGAAAAGTAACTCTACCGTAGATGAAACCAGTACATTGTAAAGTAACAAATTTAACAGCATATATCATCATCTAGATTTGCAATCTGACAGCAGTTTAACCCTTTATGGCTCACTGTTTCTTCATTCTTCATGGTATCATCACAAATCACTTAGACAAGCTGGGGTGACCTGGCTCTGCGGACACATGCACCAGTAAACCCACTACAGTCTGAGACTCCTTCTTGCTTATAAGATAGTCTCATGTCTTCCCACACAAAATGCTCCCTTCAGATCCTATCAGCACTACAAGGCCAGTAGGCCAGTTTTGAGTTGAATAACATCAGTGAAGCCACCCTACATAAATTCCTCTGTTTTTCACATTTCTGCTGGTGTGGGTCACACAGCAACAACTCTGTTTCTGGGTTCCCGGATAGATCCTCAGTCTTACACCTTTTTGGATCTGACGAGGTTGTCCATATACGTAGCCCTGTCACAGCAGACAACCGCGAATAGGAAGCAAAGCCCACTCTTTTTGCACTAACAGTAAGACACCATTCAGAAGATATTTCAGCTGCAAAGGTAATCTCTTTATAAACTACCTACAGGTTAGAACATTAAGTTAAAAAGTGCTGCAGTTACTTATTTAAGGCTCGTCACTCAGCTGACTCAGCTTTCTCTAAAAATATTAAAATTGAGCCCCCATATACAGTACCATACACATGTAAAAGGTGGGGAACAACCACTGCCTTAACAGATATCCATAAGATTTAGCACACACAGCCCAATATGAATTTTTTTTTTTTCTTTCAGGATTAAGAGAGTTAAAATAGCTGTATAAATTAACAAAAGAAATTTTAGTCATGTATGCCACACAGGACATGACTCTTCTGTATTATTACATAAGGTCTGTATTTAGTTCAGAGCCAAGAAGAGAAGCCTCTCACAGCAACAGCTTTGAGATCACTCTGGTAATGTGCTGACTGCACAGGGCTGCACAAGAATCTACTTCTTCCCCTTTAGAATGGTGATGACTCAAAATGCTAAATTATCAACAACATGAAAGAAAACTAGGGCCACTGGCATGTAAACCTAAAACTTTCCACACTATCAGTCAGAGTATCCTGGTCAAGGGTGGGAGATACTTCTACCAAAGAAAAACATGTTTGTCAGAACTGGAACGCATGACACCTGCCTCCTGCTCCAGCTCAAATATTAGTTTACTTGCTCAAGGAAGGAAGGAAGGAAGGAAGGAAGGAAAAGAGAGAGGAGAGAGAGAGAGAAAGAGAAAAGGAGAAAAAGAGAAAGAGAGAAAGAGAAAGAGAAAGAGAAAGAGAAAGAGAAAGAGAAAGAGAAAGAGAAAGAGAAAGAGAAAGAGAAAGAGAAAGAGAGAAAGAGAAGAAAGAAAGAGAGGCAGGCAGGAAGGAAGGAAAAGAAATTTAATGAATGTCTATGTTATTGACAGAAATTTAGAGTGATCAAATATGGTTTAATAATTTGCTCCAGGCAGTCATTATTTCTATGTAACATTTTCCTCAACTGGAGGATTTAGGCTGGGGGAGGTCTGCTGTGTAGAATCGCAGCACTGCCTGCTGTGTAGTCGTGGGTCATATACCACCATCCCTACAGCACAAACTGCTACTACATCCCTCTGCTACTTCCAACTCCTTGAACTATACTAAATAGTAAATCTCTGCACGGAGTGTCATCAGTTCAGGGTGTTACATAACACAGAATTTAAACAGCTTTATTCTTCTGTGCATGATTTGAAATTTCTGTTTCTAAATGAAGTTCTGTAGGAGTTAGATAGAAATTGTGATTATTTAAGAAGGGTACCTGCGGACACAGGAGTGAAAGATAACACAAGCTGAAGTACAGTGTCATTTCTCTTTTTTGATGTTGCTGGTAAAGAAAGCATGATTATTAATAGATCTTTTAAAAAATGTCTGTAAGTCTGACCTCTTGTTAAACAGCCTCCCTCTTAGCTGGTTTTGGGTTAAGGGATAATCAATGGTTGCTGGAATAGTTCAGGACCTTCTCTAAGCCACACAGGATTTCTAATCAATAGTGAAGAGGAGAAAGTGAAGAGCCACCAGATCCCTTTCTCAATATATCCCCTCTGACTGCAGCTGAAGTTTTTAGCAGTAAAGAGCAGTTCTGGCAGCTCTGGACATAAGCTTTTCCCTAAGAGACAGGGAAAAGGAACAGGAGACAGGTTTTTTTATTGCTCAGAGAGCTGAGTGGAATAGCCATTACACAGTTCTCACCCATGAGTGCGAGAAAGCCAGCTCTTTACTTAACCATTCCCTCTGACACATAAGCACCTCCCTCTTACATAATATACATATATAACATTAGTGAACTGTTTAATTTAAAACTAATTGAGTCTTGTCCTCTGTTAACCCTGGGGACTATCAAATGACAAACCTGGCCTGACCTTTTTACAAAACCTGGTTTCTTATTTGCTACAACAAGAAGAAAAGGTTTATGTTAGTTTGAAAGCACTCCATTATTATGTGTGGAACAGCTCTGCCAGCAACCTATTCCTTATTTGGTCACTCATTTTTGGCCACCCCTTGGAGAACTGTGGAACAGGATTAATTTCCCCAACTATAAATGCCTACAGTGTAGCCACCTACATCAGAGCTAGTCATCTGGACTCCCTGTGCAGTGGGAGGAAAGAAACAGGGACTTGTAAAATGCAATGTCTTGCTTATTTTAGACATCTCTCTTAGAATGAGATGAATCACTCTCTGCATGCATTTATTTTTCTTTATTTGCTAGAAGAGCTGTGAGATCTCACAGACAACCACACTGCAGATTTCTGAAGATGAAGTGAATCCCATCCATCTATTGTTTTGACAGACTCCTTTATACACAGCATGCTGTGCTATAATCTTTTGTTATGTCATACCAATGTAATGTTTTTAAGTGCTCTTGAAGTTTATTAATTGGAATTTTTTTTTGACAATGTGTTTAAATGTAGTTAACATACTGAAATGTTGTGCAAACTGTGTGAGGAAATCAGTGTTCCCTTCTCCACTCTGAACAATTGTAATCCTTCAGCAACGCAAGTATAGTTTAAGCAATACAGCCAGCTCAGGATATATGCAATTATCTCAATATAAAGAGCTCATGTCTTTTATTCTAGACCATTAATGGAAACAACAATCATATCTTGAAATAAGGCATTTTTATACTAGGAAAACTGTAGTCATTCTATGGAATTTACTGGCTATTTATTACATATATTTATATATATGTTATTATATATTTATTTACTCTTTATATTAAAACTACCAGACTCTCCTGGTGTTACACTTTTGTGTAGCTCAGGCCTTAGGAGAAACATATTTTAATAGCACCCTTGAAACTTTCATGCCTCTGAACTTCCCTAAATTTAGGTGTCGATGTAGAAGTCTATCTTCAAGTTAGCAGACTTCCTTTGTAGTCAATGGACTAGGATGCATTTTAACATTTTAAGGGACAATTCATCTGACTTGCTTTACACATGTACTTTAAGAAAAACTGAATCACGCATTGAAAACGTCTGTTTCCTTTCACCGAGTGTAGTCTCACAAAAACTAAGAGAGGTGTACATATCTCTCTCATATATGTCTGATTTTTGGCCAATGAATTCTACCTCACTGTTTTCCACAGTCCTCTGACCTTGTCACTGTTCATGAAACATGACCACAGTGGAATAACTCGCACCGGCATACCCATATCATTATTTTAGGGGGACTGCTTCTGGCACAATTCTGACTCATGGCAAACAGCAGTCTTCCAAAGAGATGAGAACCAAGCACTATTCTCCAAAGGCTGTTTGAATGCAGCAACCTTATTTTGAAGCCTAAGGGATTTTCAGCCTATGGATGTGAGCCATGTTACGCCTGCAGCTTTGGGGCTAGAGAACTCTGCCTTTGGGTGCTTAGGTAACAAGGCCACTATGTTATCAGGGCACAGGCTTGAGAGCCACTTTCAGCCAAGTTCAATATCTAATCTCTTCTCCACCAAAGATGAAAGTTACTGCATGCCAGTGCGTTCACTGCAGTCAATACGAATGAATGAGCTCGACTTTTACAATGTGGAGAATATGGCCTGTGACAAGCTTTTAGTTTATGGCATTCATAAATGTCTTGTATGAAGCGTGATGAAATACATTATCAGATTTTAAGTAAGCACGTTTCAAAAACGTCATTATGCCTGGAACTAACATAACAACTATGATTATTTCTTTTATTGCTGATATTTCTAAAAGAAAATGGGAAACTTCTGTGTGGTAACATTGTTCTGTGCTGGTTTTCTAATTGCAGCCTGAGAAGACCTGCACAAACATGTACTGATTGTCACCTGTTCTTACAAAACATAAAAGCTCTGTCATCTTCTGTTCCCACTTTTCACATTTAGAGTTGTAGAGGGCTCTACCATGGAGTAAGCCCTGCCCCACACCTGTACCTGACTTTATACCTTAAGAACTAAACACAGGGATACAGATTTCCTGGCAAGTAGCCCCGATATTTGGGCCCATCTTTGCTGGTACAAGTGCTAAGACCTCCAATAGCTGAGTTTTCAAATACGAAAATTCAGACTATGACTATATCTAGAAATTACCCTTTTTGAGATGAAACATTAAATGCTAGAAAATACATGACTGTGCACTTATTAAGAAAAAGGTAATAAATAGAGCCGTCTGCAATCTCTAGTTTTCCTGGTACAACTGGACTTGTTAATTCCTCCACACTTACAGGCCAACAAAAGCCGTTACAAATTTTATAGCTGTGAGAACCCATTACAGAAAACAAGTCAGCTGCCCTAACTACACAATTAGAAGTGGTGGAGCTCTGCCTTAGCATTAACTTGGAATGGAAAGAAGAATTTGCTGTTTAATCTCTTTTTTGGAAAGCTATTAGTGACATTATTGTAAACTCTTCACATGAACATTAAATTCCTAAACCAGAAACTTCTTGTACCGCGTAGGATGCCTACACCAGTGGGACTCAGGCTTCCATGCTTTAGGCCATAGCATATACAGAACTTTGAAAGAAAATCCCAAATCTGTCAAACATTATGCAAATATCAGTTAATTTCTTTAGCAATCCTATTTATTCTCCAGGTTCTATAACAGCTCTAGGGACACTACTTTTAGCTGTCCAATAAATAACGTTTTTATTCCTTTTTCAGACTGCGAAGCAGAAGACACTTCATATTACAAAATTTTCCCATAATGGGTACAGTCCGAGGAACTTAATAATGTCAAGACAGAGACCTATTTCTTAGGTGATAAAAAAGGAAAGGACACAATGTCCAATATGTGCCTTCTGTTCAAATGTACTCTTATTCCTAAATGCTCCTGTTTAAAAAGGTTCAAACAGGACCCATCCAGCCAGTTGAACAACTGTTAACCTTTCAACAGTAAAGAACTCTTGCTCTGATAGCAGTTGTCATAAATTATGTCATGATAAAAGGAAGCTACACTTAATAGCTTAGTCTAAAATAGTCACATCAAGATCCTACTAGGCTGTTTTGTGGCTTAACCATCGGCTTGTAAGATGAACAAAGAGAAAAAGGAGAGGGGAGACACAAGGCAAATATTTTTACTCCATCATGCTTCAAGGTTTACTGTGAAGCAGCTTTAGGTATGAGGTATTAAACATATGTGGTTCTTGTATCAACCTCTCTTCTAAAACTTTTTATGCCCATTTGTCTCACTATGCAATTACATTTGTCGCTTCTCCTGGTTTACATGAGTCTATGGGCAAGACAGTCTACTCCTTGGAATAAATTAGTCTAATTTCCTGAATGAAAAGCTTTGATGGCAAAAGGAAATTTTCTTTAATGATGATATCTATGCCTGTACAAGGATTTCTGCTGTGTCAGTTAGGATATCAGATTTAAAAGCAGAACAAGCCAAAGATTGTGCCAACTTTTCCATTAAAAAAAAAAGTATCTCAAATTACTCGTTGCTTCCTGAAATTGTTTGGCTATAATTGCCCCAGGCTAGATTTTGCCCAGAGCTGTCATTTTGCTTCAGGGTTTCAGCAAAGAGACTACCTCTAAATGTGTTTTAAATTAGGGAAGGCTGAAAAAAAAAAACAACCCAGCACACCACTTCCTGTACAGTAATACATTTTCATTACTGATCAAGGATCTTTGAGGAACAGAAATATTCTGGGGGAAAAAAAATGTAGTTTTGAGTCAGGAAGAAGACTTGAAAAGTATTTTTGGAAAAACTGATGGTGATACTGTTGAGTTATACAGCGTTCAAAATTATATTTTAGGAATTATTTGGGATTCATCACCTTTTTACCCAAGTAGGACTGTGTGTGTATGTGCAGTAAAATTAGCTGATGGGAATATTTCCAAGAATGCATTAAATGGAATCAAAATTAGGAAGTAAAAAAGTCGGTGTTTGCTGCCCACGTTCTTTGCTCTTGGAAAGTACTCAGGGTGCAAATTGCATTAACCTGTACTCTGAAGGTCATAAATCAGTAGAGAGTGAAAACATGGTGTAATTCCCATGAACATATATTAAGGACCCTGCTTTTTTTGCCAGATACTGTACTGCACATGTATTATCACAAGGAAGTTCTTATATA
Organism: Ptilonorhynchus violaceus; assembly: GCA_013397565.1. Classification (NCBI taxonomy): domain Eukaryota; kingdom Metazoa; phylum Chordata; class Aves; order Passeriformes; family Ptilonorhynchidae; genus Ptilonorhynchus; species Ptilonorhynchus violaceus. The sequence continues at coordinate 60,956 of VZRJ01004643.1, read as the reverse complement.
AGACACACAACTGTTCATTCAAGCTCTCATTCAACACAACTGCACCTTTGATTAACTCATGACTGTCCTAGTTGAAAGTCTACCCAAAGACTGTCACAAAACAGGCCTCATCGGGTTTGAAGGGAAGCAACTATTTAAGTCAGAGAATCTAAGTCAGAATGGTAGGACTCATATACAGCGTCCTGCTGCAATTGTGTGTGCAATTTCCCCCCTACTGAAATCATAGAATCATAGAGTGGCCTGTGGAAGGGACATTAATGACCATCTCTTTCCAAACCCCCTGTCATAAGCAGGGACACCTTCCATTAGACCAGATTGTTCAAAGTCCCTTACAAACTGGCCTTGAACACTTCCAAGAGGGGAGGGGCATTCACAACCACTCTGGACAACCTGCTCCAGTGCCTCACTACACTCACAGTAAAGAATTTCTTCCCAATGTCTAATCTAAATCTACACTCCTTCTGTTTCAGTGCATTCCCCCTTCTCCTATCACTATGCACCCTTGTAAAAAGTCTCTCTCTGGCTTTCTTGTAGGCCCCCTGTAGGTATTGGAATGTGCTATAAGATCTCCTTGGAGCCTTCTCTCTTCCAGGCTGTCTCCCAGCCTGTCTTCATAGAAGAGGTCCTCTAGCCCTCTGATCATCTTCGTGACCCTCCCCTGGTCTTGCTCCATGTCCTTCTTGCGTTGGGATGCCAGAGCTGGATGTAGCACTCCAGGTGGGGGTCTTACCCCACAGAAGAGAGTAGAAGGGGGAATCACCTCCTTTGAGCTGCTGGTCATGCTGATTTTGATGAAGCTTATGGTTGGCTTGTTTTGCTGTTCCCCACCACAAAGCAGAATTTCATGAAGATAAGGAGCTAAATGCCCCCCACCCCCCAGTTAAGTATCTTGGAATAGAAAAATAAGTCTCCAAAGGCTGAAATGCTATGTTGAAGCCATAATAATAGTGTAAATCCTATTGCCCTAAAAGAAATAAAGTCAAAAAACAAGATCCTACAGGTTCAGCCTGCATAAACTTGCCTTTAGCCTTGCACAGATTTATGTTCTATGGGAAAATCCTTCTGAGCATGGACAGGTGATTATGTGTCTTGGAATACAGACACAGGCTTGGTAATTAAACTTGTAACCAAACATCCTTTCGTCCCCACTCCCTCAATTAAAAACAGTTGTTCTACTCTTCTTTTCTGAAGCCCAGTATGTTTTTCTGTCCCCATGCCATAACCCAAAAACCTGAAAGTGTTCCCAACATCAGAGATCAGGGACAAGGAACAAATCCCAGTCATTTAACCCAAAGCACAGTGTATGATCTTGACACGTGGGCTTGTTCCATGAGCTGCAACATGTGTGTATTTATCACACATAGAGGTTTTGGCCTTGCACGTAGGTTTTTTTTTTTTAATTTGGTCACTCCTCCTTATTAAGTCCTGCATGATGGGATCACTGTGTTTTTCAAGCAGAGTCATAGGATCTAATACAAATACAATCACAGAGCATGAAATTTGCCTCTGGAATCAGATGAAATTCACCCATGAAATTCAGGGTGTAGATAAAAGCTTTGGAAGAAAATGTGTAGAGATCGCTGCCAGAACTATTCTAAATAAAATATGATGGGAACTATTCATCTGTTTAGTACCCCGGCCTCAAGTCTGAGTCCTGACAAATAGAAGTACATCATAAAGTAACTGGCACCTGAGCAGGCTGTGAATATTTTCAGAGATCGGTGTGAGATCTTCAGGGATTATTCATGCAGGAAGATCCATTTTTAAAGTTACCTCACCCTAGCTTCTGTCACTGCAGTGACTATGAAGCACACTGAACTCTGAGATAGTTTATGAAGATATTTACAGATTCCCATGTAAAACCAGTGCTGCAAGTTTGTAAAAGAGATTTTTCATTTCTTTGCTTCTAATGCACCCAATATGATAGAAGCAACTTGTCTGGCTCACTTCAAATACATACGCAGAATTTCTATGCTAAAATCCTCCTTTTAAGTCGAAGGATCTGTCTTCCTATTTCAGTACTAATTGAAAAATATTATTATTGTTCCATAGAATATGAATTACAAAGAGAATTTGGCCAGATTAATCTTTTGTCTCATAACACACCCAAAGTATACACAGACACCTCAGGTTTGCACACACCCTGGTCTGGTTTATGGCTGTAATTAAGCACTAGACCTGTCTACACTTTTTTCTTTTTTTTTCCCCTGAAGATTTTTAAAAACAAGCAGTATCAAACTTTGTTTTGCAGTTTCAGATATTCCCAGTCTCAACATCATAAAGCAACATCAGAATGCCATATAGGTGAGTGTAAAAGAAAAGCACAGACAGTATCTGGAGGCTTTCCTAGAGCTGCAAAAAATGGAAGACTAAAATAAGTGTCCATTCACTTAGCTGACAGTGGCTAGTTTTCTGTCTGGAAAATAGCTGCAGTAGAATTAACAAATGGAAATAAAGATAATTAAATTCCCTAGGTACTACGAGAGTTCTGACCAGTTTCACAGGGATTGTTTCCAACTCTATCACAATGTATGGAACAGCTACAAATGCAACACAGTAGCCTTCTAAATATAGTCCATGCCCTTATAAGCTTAAAATGTATCCAACTCCTTTCAATTATTATTCTGCAATACTTAATCGAAAGACCAGAGAAAGAATTTTATTTTTTCAATGTTAATGCCACAGCTGGGATCCTACTCAAAATGCCAGAAAGACACTGCTTGGGGAGGGATTTCTATGCCTTACTACAACACCCAAAAAGCACTCTGATATGCATTTGAACTGAGCATTTAACATACAGAATGATACAGACAACCTTAATTAAAAATGTGGTATAAGAACAAGTGCCTTGGGTTAGACAGAAGTCTGTCTAGCCTCATATCTTTTTTCATTCAGTGACCCAGAGTGAATGCCTACCAAACCTGACAAGAACACAGTAAATGTACTGTGATGGTTCGCTCTGTGCTCCCCAGTTCCAGTTCAAGGGACTGTTGGTTCAGAGGTGTTTGTCCTCATGATTAGTAGCTTCTGATGGACTTTTTTCTGTGTTTTCTCTAACTGGTTGCTGAAAGTATGGAACCTTTCAACAATCTCAGTGTCTTGAAGTACCAAATTTCACAGATTAACTACATGTTATATGGACAATTATATCCTTTTCTTGTTTTGAAAATGCCATCTGACAGTTTTCTCTTTGCCATCTCATTAACAGTCATGATTTTATAAACAACCATATATCTTCATTTAAATGTCTTGTTCCCAGGTCAAATACTGCTAGACAGTATTTTTATATGATTTCTTGCTTACTTTCCTGTTTTCTGTATTCTCTTTATTTCTCTTTAGCATTTTGGGGGCAGTGCGGCAGGTAACTGGATTGATAGGGCGTTTTTAAGGAATGTGTGCATCATGGATTTCTACAAGAGATGTTTTGTGTGTGTTTGATTATTTCTTTTCTGAAAATGTATATCCTATGTTGGCTTTTTCTTTGCTTTCAGTTGCTATTGAACAGTGAGCTGAAGTTCTCAATGAGCTGTCTACAAAGTCCTCAAAATACTTTTTTTCTAAGGGACATTAATTAACACAAAATTTTCCTTATATATAGCTTCTCAAGACTGTTTCCTTCAACACATTACATTTCATTTATCAGCATGTAGTTTCATTTGCCCTTTTACAGTGCAGCCACTGATGATGCAACTTTACTGCAACTCTTTGGATCACCACACATCATCATGTTCACCCTGTTCCCAAATTACTCTTGACTATGTTTAATGGCACAACATTTGTCCTAGCTTTTTATGGACTATACTGAGCAAATCTATCCAACCTGAAAAATCAGTTTCTTTCTGTCTTTAAACTCCTTAATTTAATACATCAAATGTCCACAAGAAGATCTCCTTCCATAACACTGTGGTTTTCCTTAAAAGCCTTGTGCCAATAGTATTGTTTAAAATTCAAATAAATCTTATTATTTTTGCCAACGAATTCATTTCATCAACGGCTTCTTCAAAGAATTCTGATAGCACTATTAATTATGATTTCCTACACAAAAAGTGGTAGTTATTTGCCATAATATCATAGTTATAAATCTGTTACATTATCTCATGTTTTAGCATGATTTTTATCTGTTTCATTATTAAGGTCTATAGTTCCTTGCACCACTCCCGAAATGTTTTTAAAATCAGTGATGTGTTAGCCATCTTCTAATTCACTGGTAACAGAGCATTCAGGGTAACGATTACTTAAATATCACAGTTGGCAGTTCAACAATTTTACAAGTGAGTTCTTTTAGAACTCTATAGAGAATACCATCTGCCTTAAGTAATTAGTGTTCATTACATTGATTTATTTTAGAATGTCTTCAACTATCCCTTTATGTGAGACAGTCCCACAATGTAATCTTGAAGGCTAATTAAGCTGATTCATTAAAATACGTTATATATAGTTGAAAGTAAAATCTCTTACAGTTCTTAGGAACAATGGGTGCAGACCACATACACAGAGTGAGTGACTGCATCTTGGAAAGCTACTCATGAAAGGGTTGTAGGGATCCCAGTGGAAAAGCAGTAAAACCTCAGCTTGAAGGCCAAAGACATCGGTAAATTAGCTACTAATACTACCCCTTGACAAAAAAAAAAAGAGAAAAAAAAATGAGAAAGTAGGAGCTAAGAAAAAAATCAGAAGCTCCTAAGTAGGAACTTAATCGAAAAATTGAATATAGGATCTACACAATTTTTTTCTCATGTAGAACATCAGTAAAACATTACTAGAGTACACCACTGTTGCTGGCTGTTTTGTGTAAGAGTCCAAAATATTGGAAAAAAGACAGAGGACAGTCAGAAAAATCATCAGAAAACTGGAAGAGATTCCATTTCCTCACAAGGGAATAAATTAGCCATTGAATAGAGGCCCAGGGGAGCTAAGTGTTCACTACTGTTTTACGTCTTCAGAACAAGTTATAAAGCCTTTTCAGTATATATGCTTTGCTAAACATTAAAAGCTACTAATTTCTCCCTTCCCAAATTTCTGTCTGTAAGAGACAATTTTTTCGTGTGAGACTAATGAACTTCACAGTTACTTCAACATGCTTGAAAATGATATTGTTTATTCCCCAGAAACCCTAGGCTGATAGCATGACGGAAAAAAAAGGTGTGTGGGAAATATGGATACACTTCTGATGTCAGAAATTCTGCAAGTCCTTAAAAAAATACATAAATAAATAACTCAGCTGACAGTGTGGGTAAGCACAAAAATGACCCTGAATTGCTGCTGACAACCTTATACCTGTGAGACTGCATCCTTTTCTTTGGCAGAGATGCATTTCTTTTCAGATCATTCGTCTTTCATGTACTATTGAGTGTGAGATGTGTCTCAGTGACAGATTGAGTGATTGAAACAGGGACAGAGAGAAACATCATTAAACATTTAAGTCGTTTTCTGGGTCATCTTTGAGGACATATCTTGAAGAGGCCAGGCTGCCATTACAGTTAACAAATCTACCATCATGTAGCAGTTGAGTCAAATGCTTATTTTGATAGTTTGACTTATATAAGTGAAACAAATGAATCACAGGATTTTATAACAAAATGTAGAAGTACAAATCTCATAAATAAGAGTGATTTACATTTCATCACAATATGAGAACCAAATAGTGATTGTGACTACTGTCAGGCTAACCTGCATGAATTTTCCAAATTGCAGCTGACTAGAAATAAGGGAGCAAGTCTCAGTCTTGTGTATTTGAAGGCCAAAGTTTCCAAACATTTACAGCATTCAAATATGAATGTAAGAGTCAGGTCTGGGGTGAAGTTTTGGCTCTCAAATTGTTAAATGAGGACCTGAATCTATGCAGGGAATGATGAGTTCAGCATAATTCTGTGACTTTAGATGCTGTGTTCCCCAGACCTCTCTTTGTCAAAGTTTGCAATTAACTCTGCGGAATGGCAGCACGGCATTAGAGCAATTGATCTTCTGGCAAGGTATCAGTGCAACACATCATTCTGCTTCATTCATTGATGAGACACAGTAGGGAGCTGAACACCAGCCAGCAAAACAGACTGTGGTTCCTGCCTCCCACGTGATTAAGACAGAAGGACTTCAGAAATGAATGGACAGACAGAAAAGGGACCAGCTAACAGTTTGAGGACATGTTCTCCCACAGCACTGGCAGGACCGACAGCAAGTTAACAAAGCCAGCTGGGAGAGAACTCTCTACCAAGGGAGACTTCCTCACACCTCTGACAGAGTTCACTGGGAAAATGGATCAAGTCCATTTGTCTTTCACATGGACCATAAAAAATCTCGAAGTTTATAAAGCCTGCGCTGACGCCTTAGGTATTAGCTTTTGGATTTTTCTAATCCTGTACTGTACTAGTATGTAATTCTGAACTCCATACTACGTGCTAAGTAAGCCCTCTTCGCATCCTAGTTAGACAAAACAATCCTTTCTAGGCCTAGGAACCAAGGTCATTATCCTAGGCCTAAGTATAAGCAAAAGTGAATTGGGAGGAGGGTAAGTGGGGGAATATTACTTCATTACCTGGAACTGTAATTGGACAATTAACTTCCGATATGCAAATGTACCAAACCTATATCTGTGGGGAAAACTTGTGATTGGCGTCCATCTTGGGTCCAACCTAGCTGAAGCTTCTGCCTCTGTACAGGCAGGTGTACAGACCAGGCTCTGTACAGCCCAAAGGTGTACCAGCTGAAGGCCTTCAATAAACTCCTACCTTTATCCACCAACTTTGCTCAGTCTCTGTTTCAGGTACTCGTATTTTAAGCATCAGCACCCTGCCTGCTACTTTATAACCGGTAAGCCACTCTTGGCACACATGAATTTGACATGGGCCCTCAAGTTACTTTTGGGCCTCATGCAGTGCACAGCTGCAAATGGCTCTCTGAATGGCTATGGCTCTTTCCTTCTACTCTTTCCTTCATCTTCCTTTGTCAGCCTCCTTGACGAAGTAGCAGAGGTGTATTGCAGGGTTGCTCAGTGAACAGAGACAAGCCTCTGGCAGAAGCCAAGTTCACGCTAAGACCCTGAACTCTGCCCAGCACGGATAACCCACAGCATATCATATCAATCCAGCTAGTTTGTACCAGGGTCTCAGAAAAGACATGGTGCCCTCCCCTGTACAGAACAATTCCCAATGCCTGTTATTGTACAGGAAGAATGCAGACTAACAGCCTTCTTGGTTAAAATGATGCCTTAAGATTACCACTTCGTTAAAAAGAATGTTCTCAACAAACATGTTCATAAGCAGCAGAATGTCTGACTCTCCAACCTTTACCCAAAAGATTACTTGTATGTATCAGTGCCATAGGACTGGCAAGTCCTTTCATCCCATTTCTAACTTCCATGATATCTAAGAAAATGTGTCCTACTAATAGCAGGTCTTCCAGTTATTTCTGCCAGGTAGTGTGCTTGTACATGACAGGACCAGAGAAATGTACCTGTCTCAGGGCACCAAGCAGTGCTGCATTTGTGCACATTGAGTTTCTCTTGTGCTTCCTGCAAAGTCTGTTGAGCATTGTGTGTTTAGACTCTCATCTTTACAAATTCATGAATGGAAAAACTTTCAGAGGACTCTTTACCATTTCATACATAGCAGCAAGACTGTGAAACTGCCAATTTTAGCATCTGACAGACTGAAGATTTTTCATCGGGTGTTTGGGGTATTTGGGGCTTTTTCCTCAACAGAGTTTACTTAATCTGTTTCAAAACTCTCTCAAAGAGAACTCCCATATCAGTATTAGCAGTGTGCACAGCATGAGAAACCCACAAACAAACAAAAAATGGGCAGCATTTGTACAAAGGTAGAGTGTAAAAAGTCTGCAAAACAATACAGGTGCTGGTGGAGACAGAGATTCACTATAGAGGAAATGGGGGAGTAATATGAAGACAAATGTAATCATATCCATAAAGCAATCATCTGTTCTTGTAAAATTCACACTTAACAGTGAAGTTAAGTGCCTAATAATTTCCACAAGGTCACAGTGGCTCATGGTGCCATTATGGCTCACTGATCACTTGGTCTCACAGGCCTCCCAGAAAACCTGCAGTTTCAAGGGCCCTTGGAACTGAAAAGTCTGTTTTAGTTCAGGTCATGTCAGCACTCTTCCAACAGCTCTTCAACAGTCTATTTCTAAGTAATTACTCATTTTAACCACAAGCATACATAGACTCCTATTCATAACACTCAGAGGTATCTTAAAAATCTGAATGCTCAGCTGAAAGTCATACAAATAATCTGCCCTTTTGCTCAAAAAATTTTCCCCAAATTTTACTTTGGTGGAAAAAAAAATTTGGGAGAGCAAAGTAAATACGTTTATTACTGTAATCTCTTTGGTCTAGTGATCTGGTTTTTGTATGGTTGGTTGACATTTCACAGTTGGTTAGAATACAGCATTTATGAGTGAGATTGTTAACTAATCTAATTATTTATCAGCAAAGGAGACCTAAAGACATGTGCCAGCAAAGCCAAACAGCAAATCAGTGGGAGAACTGGAGCTTCGAACAATGATGAAAATCCGTTGTTCAGTCCCCCAAGAACATAAGAGAAGAGGAAACAAATGCAATGATCTAATAACATGGCTTCTTCATAAAAACATATTCAAAAAGTATCAGTTTATATTTTTTCAGACATCTTGAAATATGGCATTCACTCTCATGTGTTTAAGTTCTATCAATTCCCTCAGAAATCTTGTTGTATGTTCCTACAGGAAAGGCAAAGAATTTGGAGGTGCTGGTGGGTGAGAGGCTGGACATGACCCAGCCATGTGCACTCACAGCCCACAAAGCCGAACATGTCCTGGGCTCCATCCAAAGCAGCGTGGCCAGCAGGGCGAGGGAGGGGATTCTGCCCCACTGCTCTGCTCTGGTGAGACCCCACCTGCAGTGCTGCATCCAGCTCTGGGGTCCCCAGCACAGGAATGACATGGACCTGTTGGAGCAAGGCCACTGGAGGCCACCAAGTTGACCAGAGGGAAGAAGCATCTCTCCTATGAGGAAAAACTGAGAGAACTGGGTTTGTTCAGCCTGGAAGAGAGAAAGGCTTCGGGGTGACCTAATTGCAGCCTTTGAGTACCTAAAGGGAGCCTACAAGGAAGGTGAAGAGGGACTTTTTACAAGAGCATGTAGTGAAAGGGGACTACATGGAGGAGAAGGAAGGAATGTATTCAAACTGAAAGAGACTAAATTTAGATTAGGTATTAGGAAAAAGTTCTTTACTGTGAGGGTGGGTGAGACACTGGAACAGGTTGCTCAGAGGAGTTCTGGATATCCCATCCCTGGAAATGGTTGGATGGAGAGCTGAGCAACCTGGTGTAGTGTAAGGCATCCCTGTCCAGCAGGGGGGTTGAAACTAGATGGTCCTTTAGATCCCTTCCAACCCAGGCCATTCTACAATTCTCTGATTCTATGATTCTATGGTTCTATGATTCTGTGATTTATTTCCTTGACACTCTTCAGTCACACTCAGATTAACAATCACATGGTAGCTCTAGAAGAGCTACAAAATGTTAAGATTTTATTGAAGTAAATGGGGAAATGAATAAAAAAAATCAGACCAGTGTGGATTTAATTATTTTACTTTTACTGATCCCATATTTTTTAATAGTATGCCAACTGATGTGGGATAGTCATAGAATCACATTTTAAAAACTATATTGAAAATGTGTATTTTCACACAGTTACAGATTTGTCACAAGAAGTCTAGAGTTCTGGTGTTTGAGCCCATCCTGAACTTGTACTGTGCTATCAACACTGAGGACAGAAGTTTTACACAGGGTAGAGAGTAAGTAGTCAGGATGTGCACTGCTAAGAAGTATATGGAATTCATTTCAAAAATAAGTAAGTCTCACTACAATAAACTGCAAGCTATTCTGTGTCAAAAGGATACTGCCACTCCAACTGAAGCTCTTGTACTGCAGAGAGAATAAATGTTCACTGGACAAGAAAGCAAGCCAACTCTCCGGTGTAGAAGACACTATTGCGGTCCCTGGCAGATGTGAACTGTGTCTTTCTTGGGTGACCAAAATAATTTCTGCATTTTTTTCAGTGATTGTTCGACATAAAATGAGTCTGTTCCTGAGAACAGGCCTGGGCTGCGTGATTTTGCCTCCCTGCCCCATGTACAGACTGGAACATGAGGCTGCATTCCTGAAGCAATAGGCTTGGAAGATCAACTTAAGTACCTTGCTATAGGTTATCAGATTCTGATCCTTGGAGGATGGAGTGATGCCAGAGATCACTGATGAAGATTAAACCCCCTTGGTGATGCATGGGACTTAAGACATACTCTTGTTGTCTTGGTTCACATGAGAGTACTCCAGGGGTCTTTATACCTCTGCCCTGAGCAGAATATCATCACTAGGAGTTTAGATGTCCATGTACACAGTATTGATACTGCACATAAGGTTTTGGATTCCCCGGTACCCTCAGGCATGAAAAGACAAGTATTACAATGCTGAAAAGGAAGTCAGACTCAGTCTCTTTTTTAATCAATGCATCTATGACCACAAAGCAGTAGCTTCATTAAGAGATTATAGTGTCTGGATAGATGAAAAATATCTTATGGTAATAAATATCTCTCTAACTGTACATATCTTCACTTTTGTAAGCAATTGAAAGTTTGTGAAGACTTGAACTCTGGTATCCAAATCTGCAAAAGGTTAAGTTCTTCTTAAAATGACACACGTGCAGGCTTGCAAAATACCATGGTTTCAGTTAAAAACAGGACAAATCAAAAGCTGCAACTACCTAGAAGAAACGAGGCAGCAAGCTTTGAAACTGTAACACTTCAGCGAACAACTAACACCATATTAACCACTACAGCTTTCTAACCCAGGGATTATTTTGGAATATGAGTGCTTTTGCTGACAAGGATAGTATCAGGACAACAGGACCTCTTCTGCAGAGATCTTGATTCTTTCTTTAAGCGTTATCCATTTGGTAGACACTCAGCTCTATACAGGTCAGTCAGGGCATGGAATAATTATGCTCTGAAAAGAAATATTCATATCAAAAAGGGAAACTGCCCTATTTAATTATGATTGGAAATAATTAAGTAACATCAGTGATAGGGAAAATTTCACAGCAGGCATTTGCAACAATGATAGGTCATGCTTGCACAGTGAAAGCTTTGACACAAATCTTGTGTCACTGTTAGCTCAATGGAGGGTTAGTCACTCTGAATTAGTAAGCACTTGACTGCATGATTTCCTAACAGAAGGTTCAGGACATGTCTGAACAATTTTTAAAATACTGAGAATTCCTTTTTCACACTGCAGAGCCTTGGTTCTTCCTGGAGGTGGGAAGGAACATGCAGTGCAAAGCTGTTCTGGTACTTTACAGAAATACATATCAATATGGATATGTTTCTAATCTTTAACTGTTCTCCAGTTCTGCTTTCATTAACAGTGTGTCAGGCTTCTCCTAAAAATCTCTATTTTTATGCCTCATAGCTCATCTCTAAATATTCACTGCTGTGTAGCATTTGCGAGAGTCTCAGCCTGAGCACAGGTCTCACCTTCACATTTAAACCAAATATTAAAATACCACCTTAAAAAAAATGAAAGAATGACCACAAACATATTAAAGTGCTGCACTGAATTCAGAAAGGAAATGCAGGATTCACACAGAAGGCTAAGTTAGATATTGTATGCCACATCCAGCATGCAGGCATTGAAATAACTTCCTACAGCAGACCATCTTGCCGTGCAAACACTGTCCCATTGTGTACACATGTGTTAAGGCTGAAACAGTGACTGGGTTGGGCTCTGATTCTTCATCTGTGCCTGTGAGAATCTGATCCTTGCAACTCCATCTCCTCTCTGCTTGCTAAATGCAAGTAGATGCTGGACCACTCATTATACTAGACCTAATAGCAAAGTAGATCTAGCAGATGTAAGTAGTTCTTAGACAGATCTACAAACAAGTTAACTGATAAGTATTTCCCAAACTTGGAAAAGTGTAGCAGAAAAATGGCACAACTTGCTTTGACTAATGATATTCCCCCTGAATTATATGCCATGAAATGTTATTTCTGGGTGCTTCTCTTGTCCATGCCTGTGCTAGAACCTGCAGGGAAAGGAAGAGGCGGTGGCTATGCCAGCACCATACTCACAAAGGACCCCAGCGCACAAGCATTCCTAGCTGCGTAGGGTCTGTTTCTTTTGCTTTGTCAGGTTGGCAAGGGTATGGAAGAGGAGAGACTTCCTTCATCTCCTTATTCTACTGCAAACACATACACCTCAGGTTTCCTGCATGCAATAAAATACAGATGTGAAGAGTGTTCTTCGGTTTCCTTTCATCTCAAAAACAATCCCCCACCACAGCATCCTTAGGCACTTCCTAATGACACATCACTAATTAAACAGAGATGTCATGGTCAAAACACAGGAACAAATGACAACATAACATAGCAGGCAGGTCATCCTGTAATTATAATGAAAAATAGAGGACTGAGAGCAAAATATTCAAGGATTAGTGGTTTACTGGACATAGAGAAATTTCTTGAGCTTTAACCTTCTTAAGCTACAATGTTTCAGGCTTTGTGCCTCATCTTTCTGCAGGACATTTGCAGTATGTTTATCTCCATCACATCCATAGCTTTTCAGATAAGTCCTCCATATCTGTGCAGTGTGCTGTGCGCAGTGGAGCTGAGTCTACAGAGGATAAGACTTCAGCTGGTACCTGGATGAAGTTTTGGCAAATTTATTACTTAATTTACGTGATGGCTTACATACTGGGTTTTTAAATGAACTAAATCATTAATTGTAATTAAAATGTGTGCAGTGCAGCAAGATTTTAAAGAAATGTCCTTAGAGCTATCCAAGCAATCTTTTCACATGGCAACTAAAGACTTGCTACTCTACCTCCAGTAAAATGAGATGCTACTGCCACCTTAGAATTTTTTGTAAGAGCAGCTACTTTTGCTGCAAATACAGAGTGATCATGGCACAAAACTTCATATTTGCATAGATACGTATTTGACTACACCAGTGTCAGGGATGATAGCAGTAGCCACTGTTAGGTTTTTTACTAGTGTGGTTTTCTTCAGTATCCATCCAGGACACAAAATGAAAGGCATCGGAGGTCTTCCTGCATCATCAACATGTTCTAAAGAATGAAAGCATAACTGTATTTTCAATGGCTGGAGTTACGATTAGGTCATCCAAGTGAAGAAATTATAGGTGCTTCCAGAGAATGGAGCACTGCTTAGCAATGCAAAAGAGGTACCTGGAAAAATTAAATCTCAATGATCATTTAAGAGAAGGCTTTTGATGGGTAGATATAACTAAAAGTTGCATGAATTAAAATTATTCTTGTGGTATGAAAAAACTCAATACACCTTTGTCTATGAAACTACCCACCAGTAATATCGTGCAATAATAAATAAAATAATTGGAACACTTAAAAAGAGACTATTGCCACAGTGAAACCATACTATTTGGTGTATTTATGCAATTCTCAAAAATAACTGCTTTTCTTTTTTTCAGTCATAATTATCATACAAAACACATCTGTTTGCTTATGTCTGATTTTCTCCTTGTAGCACAATTTCTTCAGTGTTCACATACTTCTATCAGTACATCTCTATGGCTCAATGATAGAGATGTGTACTTTTTACTGCATGACTTAGGAGACACAGGACAGAAAACTTAGCCCAAGAGGGCCTGAGAAAAAAGTCTAACATTAAGAAACTGTACCCATTTGCTTACCATTAAGGCAAGATAACTCCCCACTGCATCTCACTAGTGACTCCCTAGAGACCTCATATGCTCTTTTTCAGTCAAAAACGACCCCAGTCTAACACTGGTTCACCCACATCTCTCTCTAATTATGGATGCTATGAGGACGGACAACATAAAGTGATTATGTCAAGTCCAGACTGCAATTTACACAATGAGAAATCCCTCAGCTTTCATTATGGAGACTTTGCATGCCATCGTGGAGGCATTAAGAGCCATGGTGTATGGAAAAGGAATTTTTCTCAACAGCTTTTTCTTTTAAGGCAAGTTACAACAGATATCCCAGGTGCTACATCCAAATTTCAAGCACTGATTCCCACGAAAGTTAACCACAGCGGAATTCCTGCAGTGGCAATTGCATTCATAGCACTTAACCAAGATGTAAAATTGATACTGTAAAAAAAATTTGCTGAAGCTTTAGATTGTTGGTTAGACTACTGGATATCCTTGTTTGCTAAGCATATTTTATATTTTTGTTCTTCTCTTTTCCCCATCTGCAACTACAAGATGAAATGCCAGATGAAGGCAAAAATGTTTCTCCTGCAGTATTTCTGATCCTGATGTAACTCATACAAAAATATCTTTAGACTGTGCTCCAAAGAATTAAAACCAGTTACAGGAAATTTCTGGCAACCCGAAACTGAACATTTAGTCATTACCTAAAGCCCATTGGTTACTAGTGCTTTCACCCCTTAGAGCAAGTAGAGGTAACCTTATGTAAAGTTGGCTCGAATCCCACACTGCAACTCTAAGTGGTAGTAACTGAAGGATCATCCAAAGAGGTTAAATTTATATGTGTTCCTAAATACACAAGAGTATTTCTAAGTTAAAACACAACAGGCTGTACTCCTATGGATCCTCAGATCCCAATCACTTGCACAGCCTGAATAAAGAATTTGTGCTTGGTTTTAATGTGCATAAATTTAGACAATGATATGATTTCTGTCTCCCCATAGTCCCTAATCAGACAGTGGATTACTCTGGTTTTGTGCCTGTGTTGTGAAAAGAGGACAAAAAAAGTGGGGGTAGAAGAATTTATATCACCCATCATAATTAACTTTCATAATGAGTGTTACATTTCCATCTCCACATCAGTGTCAAGTGGTGGGATTTAAAGATGTCAGAATGAATTAGTCTAAAAAAGGTACGAAAAATGAAGCTTTATTCAGAAAGGCATGATATAGTAGGGAAATAAAGAGTAGTTTGCCAATTGCCCTTCGAAAACCTCCAGATTTCTTTCCTGTAACATTGTGCTTTGTCTGGCAACAAAATGTAACATACATCCAGGAAATGCAGTGCCAGGCCACAAAGTATCTTGATATTTACTTAATTATATAAATATGTCTAAAGAGAAAGAAATAATCTAAAGAAGGCATTTGTTTAACATTTACCCTTCAAAGAATGCAGGATAAGCAACTTTTTTTTTTTTGTTTAATCCAATAGGGCAGAGTTGCAAACTAACTGCTGCAACAAAAAAGGATCTGGTCCCAGCCTTCTTGCTAAAACCTATTAAAGAGGCAGGTGCTAAGTAAGCTGTTGAAGCTGTTGAGTGCATGACAATCAGCAAGTAACAGCATCTCTCTTTGTTTTTCTACTTTTGTTTTATTTTCCATTGTGTTACCATTCCATAATCACAACTCCTAATCTTCAGAATTTGTGACAAATGTTGTTTGGGGATTCAATTAATGAACAAGTCCAGGACACTCCTGTGCCAGACAGCTGTTCCTGTGTCTGGGTTTCAGTGTCATGGCCACATCAACAGATTTAAAGTGTTGGCAAAGTGCCAGTTTCATATTTCAGCTTTTGCTGCTGTATTTTTAGATATGGTGCTACAGGAGAGAAAGATGTTTTGTAAAAATGTAAGACATGATGTATTTTACAATGTTATGTCCAAGTAAGCTATAAAGAACTTCAGCTGAGTCCCTTTCTCCTCCTGCTCAAAATAGGTCGTTTTATGTGGTTGCTTTTCTAGATTTTAATCTCTCAGGCTGCTATCCTGCAAACACTCATGCATGTGATTAACTCTGACTACCCACATGCGTGAAGTGTTTGCAGGATGGGGGCTTTAATATGTTGTGACAATGTCATGGGGAAGGGATCTAAGTGGCAATATGTGAGGAGAGCTGTGTATCCGAGGCCATCAAGAGCCGGCTGTGTTAACCCTGTACTGGGCAAGATTTTGCTAATGACTCCTACATCTCCCCAGACCAGTATTTCATATTAAATTGTGTTTTGTTTCTGGAGATGCCAGAATCACTGTCAAGAAGCTCAAAGGAAAAGAAAAGGAAGCTCACAGTTACGCAAATTTTTGTTTCGAATAACTTTTTTTCCCAATAACTTTCTGTTACCGATTGACTTGGGATTTACCCTTAGGACTGTATTGGTGTTGCTTGGCTGTCCACAATGGCAGGACAGAGGCACATCCAGTGTTTGACATTCCTGAGAACTGCCATGTGCATTGGGAAGATTGTAACTCCTGCGTGTATGCAGCACAGTGCCATGGCCTCTTTCTCTGTCGATGATTCCTTGTGCCAAAAGCAGATGGTCTGAAGATTAGGGTGACTCCCTAATTGTTTGCATGTAGGACAGAACGCAAGGGAGAAGTAACCATGCTGAGTTGTGCCCAATACTCAAAGGAACCCTGCTTTAAGGCATTTTCCCTAGCTGCAGTTTAGTGCCAAAACAATATACAACTTGCCACAGGACCCTCCCTACAGTGTGAAGACAAGAGGTATCACATGCAAAATGAAACAGGCACCTACATATCCCAGCCAGGAAAAGATGGCCATGCTTTCTCATGTGCTAGAAAAGACAAAACTTCCTACTTATATACCTGATTCAGTTTCAGTCATACAATTTTGCAAAATAATATTTTTCTAGAAACTCTGCAGGCTTTTCTTTCCCATGAAATGAAGTTATTACTGTTTGTTATGGATTATGCTTACTGGATACACCACACATGACTATCCCTTTTCTTTCAAATGAAAGTTCAGTATTGCTCTCCTCATCTCAAACATTGCAGGACAGAGTAATTATTCATTTTAATCACAATGTAATAAACCTTGGCACAAAAAAAATGATAAGCAGAACCTATAAAAAAATATTGAAATGTGTCTAGGAAAATGAAGAGAGGGCGGGTCACAAGCATTTCTTCCCAACCTTTGCTAGCACAACGGACTATAAAAGCCAGCTTACTGTTGTAATTTAATCAGAGTAATTCAATAAGAGCAAAGAATATAGCTTCTGGAAATATGAGTAAAACTAATCTGTCTGATAGAAATTGGACAACAGAATGCAAACTACTGTAATTGTAGCAAGTCTCTTAAATAACTCTCTGCTTCAACAGAGAGTGTGTGCCTGAGGATATCCTGTCATCGTAAGGCATTATCAAGTGCCTTACTTCCAATTTTCAGTTCTGTCAATAATTCATGAACATCTAGAAATCAAAACTTCCTATGAAATTATTGATTTATTCTGGAAGTGTCCATCACAAAGATATAGGTAATGGCATAAGGGACTGTCAGGTGTCAAACTGCAAACCATTGAGAAGGAAGTGATAACATTATTATGGTCATTGTTCTGCACTGAAGATAGTGGGATTTATAAAACAAGTTCTCTAAGAAAGGGAATGGAAAAAAAGTAGTTGCCAATGGCTTCCTGTAATGTGGATAGATTCTTCCCAAGAAGAAGCAAGCTCTGACATGCTTTTCTTGCTTTCAAAATATTTGTTCCTCATTTGATTCTCCACTATCAAACACGGGAAACAATAACACTGCAGCACTTCCACCAGTGGAAGAATGGGAGTATCTCTGAGCATATACTTGAGCCACCACTTCACGAGAGAAGGGATACTTTAATCTCTCTAAGTACTCTACACCACTATTAAAACCAACAAGTGTCGGCCAAAATATTCAAAATTGTTTGTAGAAGCACACAGACTACATAAGCTCCACTTCTTTTGGAATTCATGCTAGAGCAATCAAAAATTTTTGTAATTTTTCCATATGGTTAGACATTTTGAACCTATATCCATAGGCAAGAAACAGAACACAAGAAAGAAGAAAAAGCATCTAAGAAATATTTAAATTCCTTCTTGAAAGACTGAAAATAATTCAGGGCACTACCTCACAACCACTGTGTTCTAATGAGCACTAAAGACATCAGTCTCCTGTGATGTAAACTCAGGTATGGTATGTCTACATATCTCCCACGTGTGCCAGTGCATAATGTGATAAAAAATCAAGGATACAGTTTGGCCCAGTGTGTCTTGGGATATCTCATCTGTGAAGAACGGACAATTTGAACCTCTGTGTGGTGGGTTTTATGTTTTACAGGACTGAATCATTGAATATGTTGAGTTGAAAGGGACCCATAAGGATCATCAAAGACGAACTCCTGCCCCACCATGACACCTCCAAGAATCACACCATGAGAGTATGGTCCAAAAACTTTTTGAACTCTGTCGCGCTTGGTGCTGTAACCACTTTCTCAGGGAGCCTGTTCCAGTGCCCTGAACACCCTCTGGGTGAAAACTGAAGTTATTGAAAAGTGTTTACAATAGCTGTAGTCCTTTCATTGTTTTTGTGCCACTAGACATTCAGAAGCTGCAATATTCAGCCAGGTCTTGAATTTCCCTAATCTCTTATTTTGGATTTCCTTAATATTTAATTTAGTCTATTTAGGGTCTATTTATTCACAAAAGACAAAAAGTGCTTTCTTTGGCCACAGTCAATGCAGTTTGGCGAGATGAAGAGCTGTTGTTTTGCTGCATATTTTAACTGAATAGAATGTGGTAATATTTGTATTGGAGAAACACTTTAGCACATTCACACATTAATGTAGAATTTGCGAAGCAAAAAAAATTCACCGAATTTGACTTCAGAAAATCAAAATATTTTCTATTCCAATTTCAAAAGATTATTGCTTCTGAAGTATTTTACTTTTTTTTTGTTTTCTTTTTTCTAAGTTTGTTTGCAACCCCAGGCTACTTGTCCAAGGATACTGACATTCAAAGTCAGGCACCCAACAGATATTTTACATGATGAAGTCTAGGACGAATTTACTGGTACTAAACAAGTTGGAACATTTACCTGATCCAACACAGCTCAAATAACATGTGGCTGAGAAGACACAGAGCTGCATTAGTATGCTGCTATGGGAGCTAATTTACCTAACTCCTCTTTGCTGATTAACTAGGGTGTAGTGCTGTGCTGACACAGCAATTCTACATCCAGTTCTGGAGTTAGCTTAGATACCTCTGCCCGTCACCGAGCTGGAAGGTGTACACCCTGCGAAATCATTTCTAGAGAACGCTATAATGTTCTGCACTATCCTATTCTTAAATTTTAATTCATCACAGCTCTTAGCATATGCTTAAATTCTGATATGAGATGAGCTGGTTTTTTCTTTATCAGAGCCTTTTATCACTCAAGCATTGAGATTTTGAAAAGACAGATGAAATCAGACTACCATATCCAAACTCTCCTAAATGTTACTTGCACAAATGGCTTGAATAGCCAGCAATACTCTTCTAATAACAGAAGTAAAAGAAGTTGGAAGAAGATGCCTTTTCACATCTTCTTGAAGTTTATAAGGTATCCTGTTTGGTCTTTTTACACATTGTCCTTCCATAAATACACACAGTGAATGTTTACTCCACCTCTGATCAATCCACTGCCAATATTCCAGGCAGCATAACATGTACCAATCTAAAAAAACCTGACTAAACCAAAAAATATCCCACAAACAAACAAAACAAAAAAACTGAACAAACAACCCCCAAAAGCCCCAATTTGTATCAGAAGTCTTTTGGGTTAAGTCTTTTGGATGGGTTTTGTGAAACACAGAATTTTACATCCTGAGTGTCACTTATGAAAGACCTTTCCCTAAAGAAGATAAGACTCTGAAGACAACTGCTCCCCTGTGGATTATCTCTCTGTAGTCAAACTTCCAGGGCAATTATTTTCTTCCCTCCTTATCTTTCTGAACATAGGAATTTTAATTTGGGTTTTACTAAAATGCTAGGCATGTCTTCCCTGAACAGATCTGTACACTCAAGCCAGCATTAAACAAGCTAACTCTAATGCCACTACTCTATTAACTTCTGCACACCTTGGGTCATTCCCAGCACTAAGACTTGAAGTTAACCGGCTGAAATCAGCCAGCTGAAATTAGCCCACTTCCAAATTCCCTTACTGCCCCAAAAACAACGATCACATCCCAGTTGACTTATTCCCTTGCCATGTTCAGGAATTGTTTGGCACAGGCATAACTGGCTTGGGTTAAAGGTGTGCCCAAATCTAATGATCTAAAAGTATGAACAATAGAGTTTCTGTGTCTAGGATTGCTGTCTGGCACTTTTTAATTTAATTGTATAGAGGAGTCCAACGATCTACTAGTGAGAACACAAACTTCTGGACACGTGTCTGGGAGGACTGGGCAGTTTGAACTGAGCTCTGTGGTGCAGCCATGGAACTGCTAATCAATTTGCTCCTTAAAAGCACTCTAAGTTTCTGTTGTGTAGATAAAATATGCCCTTGTCTTGTTCCAAGCACTGTACACTATCAGAAAGGAAACTGCAAAGACACTGTGGTATGAGTGGCCCCATGACATCCTGCAATCTGTACCCACAGCCTTCTCTGAAATGCAAAGTGCCAACTGCTATGCCATTTTACCTGACAGGAAAGACATTGAAAGTCCTTCTGTAGTAGATTATGTTAAGTGTCCTTGATTCCAGACAAGACCAGGCTCTCTGCAGATGCTCAGCCATTTATGTATTCTGCGATCATACAGGAGTGGCACAGTAACAGAGCAGTCCTGTGGAGATTGTTAAACACTTCAGATAGCTGTACTTTGTTACACAGCGGTGCATAGTTAACACCGCAGGCACCCAGATGACCTCTCTAAGAGGTCTTTTTGCAAAAGTGCCATCCAACAGTGTTTGTATAAATACTTCAGTAATCATCCCAGAGATCTTTTTGGCCTAAATTTTAGTAATAAGGGTGAGTTATTAAGTTATGCAGACTGTGTCCTGTAATAGACAATGGCCAGCACTCGACACTGCAACAAAGAGGTCTGAGAAACCCTGTTACAGACAGTGGAGGAATAACTTCTCCAATGGGAAATTTCATGCAACTTTCAGGCAACTATCAATTGACTCACATTCTGATGCAACAATCTTTGTATCTCCCCTGAAAAACACACCATTGTGGATTATTATGTTTGTACAACAGCCAAGTGGCTTTTGAATTTTTTCCAAGTCTTGGCCTCACTACGTCTTTTGGCAAATAGTTTCCCAGACTTTCCCATCTTTTCCCTTTTTAATCTATGCTTCAATTTCAGTATCACTGAATTCTCTCCCCATGGCAAGTTCCTTGATTAGGAAACAGGACCACACAGTCTACTTTCACTCAGCTATTCCTATCTCTACCATCTCCCTCGTATTGTTTTCTTGCCTAAGCATTGATGACATTTTCCAAACTCTAGAAGGAGACTATTTCAATAATACATACTTGATAGGATATGTCACATACTCCCTGCAGCTCTGCATCAAGAAGATTTGAAAATAAGCACCATCTGTGCGGATGTCTCTAGATTTGTAATAATTTACAAAGAATTTGGGATTTTGAGCGAGGGTTTTGGGGTTTTCTTTTTTATATATAGTGAGAAAAGTTGCATTGAAATTCAGAGAGATCTCTTGTTGGGTCTTATTTTTGTTGTCTGCTCAAGAATAATTGGAAGAAATAACAATAATTAACACTTAAAATAACTGAAAGAGAAATTATCAAACATCAGTTTTAAGATAACAGAATGTTGCCCCTGTCCACGTGAATATGTTATGCAATGTCGATCTTCATGTCATGTAGTGTCTATCTTTGAATGTCAATCTGAAATGGATAATAAAGAGAAACCTTTTAAAAAAAAATTACAATTATACATTCTGCCAGAGAACAAAAAAATCCCAGGACGTTAGCCTTGCTCTTTTATTTTCTTCTCAGCAGGCCTGGTGACAGCAAAAGCAAAGTCTGCATTCCCTGCTTGGATATAAACTTTGAAGGATTTGCTGAGATGGAGAATTAACCTCAAACCGCTCCTCCACAAGAGGTATTTTGTACTGTTCTATTCTTACAAGTGCCTCTTTGAATGGCTATTTTGGAACTACTCCTACAGGTAGAGAAGCTTTTAAATATCGATTTATTTCCCTTTATCTATCAATCTTAAGAGTATAACAGCAAAAGAATCCATGAAATGCAATCATAAATATCTACTGTTCAGAGAGCATACTTCCAGGAAATTTAGCATGATAGGCTAAAATTTATCTTCTGAATCTAAATCTGGTTGCTGTGAGAAGTTCAGCTTTAGATCCTTTTTACAGCGTAGCATAGTTTCTCCACAAAGAAAAAACAGACCAGATTTTAAAAGAAGGCATTTAGGAGGATCAGAATCTGGTCTTCAGTGAATGTTGTTTATAAAGAGCCGGAAATAATGTACGTGGCTCCTCAGCAGAGAGCAGTGCCAAAGGAGAGGAGGCCTCTGACAGGTAGAAGCTCTTAAGAACATCTTGGACAATCCTATTTAGGCCCTATGGATGTAGGCATTAATCTATCCCCCAATAAGTGTTTGAAGACCTCAAACTGAATACACTATGCCTCAAATAGCAAAGAATATCTTCTAGGACAAAAATCCCATGTATCTAGGACAAAGCAGGAGAGAGGATAACATGGCAAAGATAAATGCAGTGTCCTAATGCTGCTGAAGGGGAACAAACATCCCTTTACATTCAGACAAAAAAATAGAAAGAGACTTGTGTCACTTTTAGTTCTTCATATGAGCATAAAGTGAACAGAACCATATAGAGAATTCAAAGATTTAGTATATACGGGTTTATAGGTTTTAGTATATAGCAGTCTACTGTCAGGAGAAAAATCACATTCAAAATGCCAAAATCTCTTATTACTAGAAGTCTCTTCAGCCTTTCCTTTTTTTTTTTTTTGAGACATGTTTTTGAATACCTTCAACAAATAAGAAAACTTTCTGCTGTGTTTTATTCATGATTTTACAGGCAGAAAGTAAAGAAAAGTCCAAACCACCAGTGAAAATTTTATGGTGGTAATGGTACATCAAAATAGAAGAAACAAGACATTTTCACAGAATTGTAATTTTCTATATTTAAAAGCGTTTGGCTGTTTTTTATTGTTTAAGCAGAGATGAAGTGCTGATTTGAAATCTAAAATTGTGGGAAGTTTAATATAGAGATTGAGAATGTTTGGAGATTATATGACTCCTGACACCAGCACGGTTGTTTTAACATCGCTAGATTAACGGCCACAAGTTTTCCATTGTTTTACCTGTTTCACTCTGCAATGTTTTGGCATGCAGGACATGCACGGCTTTGAGGTTAAATTGAATCAACGTACCATATATGCATAGGGATTGGTGAGCTTCATTCCAGATTAGTACATATTTCATAAAAGTTCTACAGACCTCAGAGTAGTATGAAAGTCACACCTTCCACCCTCTGCTGTGTCATTTTCCTTACGAACTTCACACACACTCTCTCTGCTGAAAGGATAGCGGCAGTACTACGGCTTACTAGGTGCCAGAAGTACTGAGCTCAGACTAATTACTGAAATTTACCAAGCACTCAACTGGATCTTGCAGTCCATGCTGGGCTCTGTGCTACTGATACCCATATCAGGCACTTTACACTATTTTGTCTACAGTTACAAGAAAGGCCACAACAAACAATATCAGCTTTACAGACTAACTGCTGAATTGTTAATATGACCAACCATCAACATTTTCTGTAGCCTGCTAGGTAACACTGTCATCAAAGTTGACATGGAAAACAAGTGCAGTGCTACAAAATACTTGGCATGGCCTACAAACTGCTGTGAGACACAGGAAGCACTGATGGAAACACAGCCCTTGACTTTATCGATGTTAGATGTGAATGGGAGGGTAAGAGGAACGGCATGATGTGGAAGATGGTATGCTGCACCAAGTCCTGTTGAAGGAGCTTTGACCTTGTCAGCCAAAGGGTGTATCTGCATCTGGATCACCAAAACCATATTGACTATGTTCACAACTTGTATGTCTCTACAAATGGCTACTTTTTTGTTTTGCTTTCAATCGTGCTTCTCTGTCAATAATTCCTCTTATAACAAAGTCTTTAGCAAAGAGGTAACAAACTGCAAAGAGTGCAATATGTAGATAGAAGCATTTCTGGCCTATAGAAATCACTGCAAATTAGTGATAGTTTCAAGATACCTGATGTATCACCCGTTAATCCTGTGAAGAGGAGAAAATGGGTCATTCTTTTCACATTGTTCTACAGAGAGTAAAATCTGGTGAAATAACATGAGCTTGTTAGTTTCAGTTGATAATTTCTACCCTTTTCACAAACTGTCGAATCAGTCAGCTGAGAACTGCAGTGCTAAGAGTATAAGAGAATAATGCAATCAGGGGAAAAAATACTAAAAGATATTTTTAGATAGTTCAATACAATAAGAAAAAAAGTCACTAAATACTGTTGAATAGAAGTTAAAGAAAATATGTTCATTCCTATATGGTGATTGAATCTATAGCAGAGACACCATGTGTTTTATGAGTAAATCACATATGAATTGAAGTGTTTCTTACAAAAAGACTTTTCCCAAGATAGTGGTTAAACATCAATTCAAAAAATCCAACACACAACATTAAATAAACTATTTAATTGTCCAACTCTTCATCTAAAGCAGCTATTTAAACTTCAGACATATGAAAAAAAAATTTATTACCTCAAATTTGTTATGGTGCTTTAGCAACAGAAAGAAGAAATTTGAAGAATAGACTAGGGACTGGTAATCCTGAGGAACTGGTAAAGAAGCCAGGTGAAACAATCAGTCAGCCCTGATCACAGACTAAGCACTTTGTTTTCCCTCTCCTTTTAGTAACATTCTGAAATTATCTGAAATTGGAAGCCTAATTATTATTCCAAAATTTTAAAACAGAGAGATTGACATTTTTTTGATTGTTCTTCCTGCATTCTGTAAAGTAATCAGAAGCCAGCTCAACCACCAGCATCAAGCAAAGCAGCTTCTGGGTTGCTCTTTCTGGTCTCATCCCACAGCATCCAGCAGACTGGAAATGGCAGCACAGAACTGGAGCATAACAGCCCCCAGCCTAGATTACAGCCTAGATTACAGCTCTACCTGCAAGGTGCTTCCTTTGCTACCAACTCATAGATGAGTTGCTTTAGAGTTGCCTCAGATGTCCTATGGCTTTTATAGAGTAACTCTGCCGGGTTTTTCTCACAAACTGTTTTGTGTTGTGAAGGAACTGACATCCCACTGCAGCTGGCCAGGAACTAGTGCAGCACTAGAAAAATCAAGGATCTCATGGGTGCCAGGCATGGTTTCACTTCAAATAAGCAGTGTCCAGACTGTTGTTTAAATAAAAGACTGCACGCACTCCTGCATTAGATAATCACATTGTGTTAGCCCAGAACACATCAACAAGATGTTCAATTACTTCTGGGGAGAACAAAAAGCTTATTAGCATATTTATCATTATACTTTAAAATAAGATCGAATATTCATTAAACATGCATAAAAGAATGTAAATTAAATGAAATCCTCATAGGCAATTCTCAAACACAGGGCTTCACCACTTCAAACCAAAACCTTTTGCCACCATGTTCTGTTGAGATTAAATGTACATGTAAATTCATGGTTTTCCACTGCCTCTGCAAAATAGCAATTACATTTGCAGAGCAGTTACTATTTACTTCTTCTTTTGCCCCTGCTACCACCTTGTTATCCCGACAAATCAGATGATATAAGTAGCCTACATTCTTTTCCCAGTCCAGCTCTTTACAACCCCTACTAACAGCTTACTTTCAGTACCAGTTACTGAAAGCATTAGATATTCAGTAAAATCATTAATTTTTCCCCTTTGTGATTTATAATCTATTCAGAATAGCATACGTTGACTCAAAGAGTCACGTTCCTTCTGCGTACTTTTCTATGAATTCTTGTGTTAAGAGGAACAAATTAATGGTGATCTTTTAAATTATTGTACTTAGAAGCTAAATCTTTTCTGAGACTATCACCTACCAACAAAAGAAAACAGACTGTTACTTATTTGTCAACTCTATGTTGTTATTATTTATCATGCAGATAGCTTCATTGTTAGACAGAATGCTTAAAACACAAATACAGATTAGTTCAGTTTTCTTTTTGGTTGAGTTACCACAGCAGTCTTGCATAACAAGTGCAACATGCACAGGTTCAACCCCCAGCTTACTCAAAAGTAGGAAGTTTTCTTAATAAATATCCCTTACTGTACTAAATGCAGATTGAAACTCTAGAGTTTATAACAGTAAGAGTAGCATACTCTTTGAATCTGCTGTGTTCATCTCTAGAACTTTGGCTAGAGAAATGTTGACTAAAATCTTAGATTTTTTCACAGTTTGGGCTAATGTCCATTAAGAACGTTGAAGAAGTAATCCTAGCCCTGGTATAACCACAATATCAAGTATGACAGGTAGAAAATGATGTTTCTTTCACTCAGTTTGCACCACTTACGTCAGAATATTGGTCAGTTTATCTCTATAAATTATAATAAATATAATCTCTATAAATTATAATGAATTACAAGTAGCCTCCCATTTCATAACACACAATATTCATTTAGTTTGCAACTGTGCCCACAGAAAGGTGCAGGGGAAGGCAGTGGTAAATGGGTCAGGGAAGGTGGAAAAGTACTGTATTGGTGTTGCTGCTCTAAAGAATTACTTTACTGTGACACACTTCATTATTCATGTTGATGTTGGTTTGGCACAGGGAAAACTGTCAAATGCGTAAATCTGACCTAAAAAGCAAAGGTAAAATATGAAGTAGTTTACCTTTACTTAATGAATAACTGTATTTCAGTATAAAAACAAAAAACCCCAAGTTATTTAGAAAGAAAATTATCAATATATTCACAGCATTACTATTGGAAATGTTAATTTGTACAGCAGGGTAATTCCAAAAGATCCAGACTGCTAAATAACAGAGGTGTATACTGGCCAGAACATGAAAACTATCTATATTTTCACAGACAATATGATGTTACAGTAGATTTGACCTTAGAATTAGTGTTTTATTAGTACAATGGTTTTTATAAAACTCACAGCTATGTTTTTTAAAAGTCTTTGAAATTCTTGGGTTTATTATTTCTAAGTATCAAGTTAAATAAATATCAACTTGTTCGTCATAGCAAGAGGTTTAAAAGTCAATAGCAAGCAGGGAAATTAATTTTCTGATCATGCAGTGAACGTATATTTCAAGTCTGAGCCACTAAAATGCAAAAATTAGACACAATTTTTAAAATTGTTTCAAAAAGCCAAATCAGCAAAAAAGGTCCAAAGTAGTCTAAGGTGAAAACTTTGAAAGAGATTAAAGTGCTAAAATACTGAGCACTGAAGTGTTAAACCCCTAGTTGTTTACCACAAGCTTGGTCCACAGTCCCTAGGTGGACTCCTTCCCAGTGAGAAGGAGAAGTGTTAAACTTTGTACTCCTAAAAGACTTAGATCTAACTTTCCTCAGCCTATAAAGAAGTGGTTCTGGTTTCTTGAAGGTTAAGACGTCTGAAACTTCACTTCAAGGTAGCTGTCTACAGCAGCATTTCTCCCAAAACTCTGCCAGCACCTTCCCTCCCTGTGCCAGTAACTCGATAAGCCAAGAAAAGCCAGACTGTTGACCATCAATCCAACACCAGATATGTACCAAAGTTACATTTATCACAAGTTTCTCTTCTCGCTTCAGATGCTGACTTTGTACCTGCTGAGGGAGGACTTTCCTTCTTCTTCTAAGAACAATTTTATCCTTCTCTTGCAGAAAGGACTGTCAGGTACTAGTATAGATTGGATAAGCAAAAACTCTTCATAATAATAAATAGCTCAGTGGAACATGGTCCACTAGCATGGACTGTGTATAATTCTCCACATCTAATAATTCCAGAGCAGTCTATAACTAGAGAAGTTTCACAAGGCATGCTAGACAATAGAGAAGGTGGATAACATGCATGTTGTATTACTGACTGGCAGAAGGAGAAAGAAACCATGCCAGCCAGCATCCAGGAACATCTATGCAGGTCTCTTGTAGATGCTTGCACAATTCAGCATGGAATAATGTTGTACATAGCATTTAAAAGCCAGATTTAGCAGGGAAAAATTGTTCAACTGTGACCTGGATCAGCATTGATCCGGTTCTACTTCAAATACTAGCAAACCAGAGCACAGAGTAAGACTGACTATGTGGTAGGCAAAAAATCCAGTAATTTCTGAGGAACCCCAGCAAGTTCAGATGAAGGGGAAGCCAAAGGCATGTGCATTCAGATCAGAGATGTGTGATCTTTTTGTAGGTAAACAACAAAAACTAAAGAATAAAACAGCAAAGTAAAAGTCAGCTGAAATGGCAAGGAAACCACCTGATAAAGCAGCACAGAAGAGGTGGGATGTTAGCTTTGCTTCTCAGGCCATTCTATACAGTAACAGGATGCCCTTTATTAAATGACAGGTCTTTCTCAGAATAATAATAATTTTAAAAACCCAAAACTCAAAAGCAACAAAAAAAACACACATAAAAAACCCAAAAAGACCACAGAGAGGGATTGTCTCACACGTCACAGTAACCACCTATTTTTCCCAATGTTTAGGACCCACATTCCCCTAATTGATGCAGAGAGGACTGATAGAGAGTTAAGTGTATTTCCTGCCAATAAATCAGAGGCAGATTACAGTAGTGTGTGTTTGATCTTATTGGACTCACACTTGAAAACCTGCAAATGCTAAGCAGCTCTGATATAAAAAGACAATACTTTTCTAATTTTAAACCAGCCTTTAAAAATTGTCTGAATAAGGTAACATTCCTTCATCAGAAAAAAAGAAATGGAGACATGTTCAAATAGACTAACTTCCATGTAATTTGTGTTTTTGTATCAGAAAGACCAAAATATCCCAGGAGGCTTTGAAGCGAGAGTCAGAAGACCTAGCACAGGAACCAGCACAGAAAGGAAACAAGACTTATCAGGAATTTGCACCCGAGTAAGAATTTGTATTATCAGATAAAACTTCACACTGGAAATTTTGGACAACTATTGTCTGTGTGAGTTTGGAAGCTCTCCATACCCCTTTTTCACCCTGGGGAAAAACAAAAAGAACGAGAGTCCAAAATTAGGAGGACTAGTAAAAACTAGGAGCATTCATGAGACAGGTCAAGTACAAGCAGCTGCCATCACTCTCCATAGCTCAAAAAAGGCAAGTGTCATGCCTCACAGAAGATGGCAAGTTTTATGGTAGCTCTCCCAGATTTCCACAAGCCAGCCTTTGAATCTTTGCTCCAGAGCTCACCCACTGCATATTCAAGCCATGCTATTGGCACAGGAGTGGGGGAGCACATTCTTTGAAGTATGCTCCCAGTGGCATGCATGAATGGAAGGACACTTCAGAGGACATGTTTAGAATTTTCCATTTGTTGCAAATTTAAACACTGCATGAAAAATTCGAGATCTGGAACTGAAGATTTCAGAGTTAGTGGCAGAGTCAGTAAGTTTACACAGATGGGCACACTAGGTGTGATCACCACAGCCACTCCAAGCAGCCTGAGTGCAAGCCAGCTCCATCCACAAGCCATATAGCTATGCCATATCTAAGCTGTCCTTTCTCAGGGTGTACTTGGGATGAGAGCTACAAGGACCAGATATGCTTGCTTTTGACAGGCTTGGAGCAAAATGAACAGGATCTTAGGCCCATCTGCTTCTGCCTGTGAAGACATTTTCTTAAAAGTGCTATCTCCGGACTCGATTATGCTTTTTATTTAGGTTAATGGTTCACTGATTTTATTGGCATCAGATCAGGCCATATCACCACTCTGCTGTGTCTTGTTACTCAGGTGTGTAACTCAATGCCCTGTGTTCCCTACTTTGCCAATGCCAGCAGCTTCTGTATCTTGGTCCAACAACAATCTTTGTGCTTTCTCAGTATCAAACCTTCTGCACCGAGTGCCTGTCCTGAGTGGTTCTGCAAGTTCACTGTCCTGAATTCTCTTAAGTCCATTCCTCAGAAGCACTTCTTTCACAATACAATAATACTAGCAAATAGGACGTACACCCTAACTAGAATAAAGCAACAAACAAATAAGCCCTCTTAACTGCGTTATACCAAGGACCATCCCTTGGCAAGGGACCACATAATCTTATTGTTGTTCCTCCTGTCACTCCTCACCTCCTTACTACCCAACAATTATTCTGTGTCTATAATTAGTTCACACTGCTGCAACAAGAGATACTAATTCACCTGCTTGGACCTGTCTAAACATTTCCTGAAGCAGAAGGGTTTTGCAGGGGACAGCAGCCACTGGTGGCAAATGTTTGGAAACTGCCTCAGAAGGGATCTCATGTCCTTTCTCTTCAGAAAGACACTTAGCCACCCCCAGAAATCATCAGCACTTGTTGCATTCCTGCTATCTCAGGCCCTTACCTAATGAGACCCCTGACAAAAAAAATACATCTTCCCTTTCTCAGTGCAGTTCTTCCAGTATCAGAGGAACCATTAATGGTAATCCAGGTGAGCATGATTTACCCATATTAAGCACCTAATGTAATAAGGAGTGTCTAATTCATTTAAATTAAGCAATGATTTCACATCCCTTCATTTTTGAGAAGCATTCATCACAGACAGAGAATATCTTTTAAAATGTCTCTTAAAACTCAGCCAAAATTATAAAATTTCTTTACATTTTTTTATTGGTCCAATCAGAAAAGAAGTAAATTCTGTGCTGCAATTTGCTTTGCAGTACCTGAAATAATGTAAGGTTTCTTCTAAATGTAACTTATATTCATGTTAGGGCTTTACTCACCCCAAGATAATATTAGGTAGAGTTATTCTACTTGTTCTGTGAGCCTGCTATAATCTTACTTTGTAAGCATTCTTGAAAGCATAAGATTTAAAGGACTTAGAGTTTTATGGTTGTTTTACATCTGTTCATGAGTAGAAAACATTGGATAGCTGATCCCTTCTCTCTAGTGAACGCAGGAAGCCTTTTATAAGCCTTATTGAAATGACAAACATTAAAATGGTCCTTTTTTAAGGCTATTAAAGAGAGAATTAATTTAACAAAATATCTAAAGGTCTTTTAAGTGGCAGACAATACACCGATTACATTTTCCTCCATTTTCTAGTTTAAAAGAGTCCAAATTGGTTAAAATCCAGCACTTACAAACATCTACTATTGAACATAATTAGAATTGCAATGTCCAGTTCTCAACCCTAGGAAATCAAAGAATAACAGAATATGCTGAGTTGGAAGGGACCCACTAGGAGCATTGAGTCCAAGTCCTGGCTCTGCACAGCACCGATCACACCAACTGCCTGAGAGTACCATCCAAAGGTTATTTGTACACCATAAACTGGACACACAACTACAGGATCACTCTGTTTTTCCAAGACCCTGGTTTCAATAAATCCACAGCATAAATCCATTGTTTGCAGAAAGAATCAGTGCTAAGCAGAAAATGCCATATCTGTCTATAGGATCCTTCCATGGCTTTGGTTGCTTTTTTCTTTTCCTCACCCAAGAGAAAGGTCATCACTAGTTGCAAGTTCCCCGTTCTCCAAGTTCCTGCTTTGAGACCCCAGGACCTGGTGAGAAGAAATGCTGAGTAAGAGGAGGAGGAATTGGCACCAATAAAAACTCTGAATATTTGAGAAACACTGGAGAAAGAAATCTCAAACTGATAAACAAATTCCCTCTGTGCTCTTACTTTTGCAAAATGGATGTACTAATGCCTTTTATCTGACAGGTGTATTTCACATAGCAATGTGTTAGTATCCAGGAATAATTTGAAGTGGAAAGCCCTGCAGAAGAACACCTAAATACTAAAGAGATACCCCATGGCATCTTCAGCACTTCAGGTATGAGTTGGATGGATACAATATTTAAGAAGGGGAACCAGACTGTAAGTCACAGAAATAGTGATGCTACAGGCTCTTATTTTGGGCAAGATCCCTGTTTCATGTTTTTGAGTTGTTACTCTTTTCAGGTAACTGTATTTCCAATGTCCATACACCTCTCTGAAAGCTATGCCACCAACTGCTTGTCCGTTCAAAATGTTTAGGATTATCTGAGCTCTGTGTACCTGTAGTGTTTTCTTCTCCATTTTATTTTGTCTCACTGAAGAATGGAACTTTCTACTGCACTTCTAATATACAAAAAGGGAAACCTGAGACAAAAGAAGTAATCTATTAAGAAGACACTGATTTCACTTATTGTGGATAAATTAGAAAATAGAAGTTTACTTTGTCATTATGGAGATGATGGGCAAACACATGAAAACTGTAATGACCAAATAGTCAGAAAATAAACCATAGTAAAGTACTAAGATATGGGAAGCTCTTTCCATAGCAAGTAGTAGTCCAGAACAGATACAGCATACAAAAGTCTCAAATCACTATCACTGCTGAAAGTTTAGGCTCAGAAAATAAGTGTTTGGTTCTAAAAGGTTACCCATATATCACACATGTCAGACAACAACTGCCATATCCCTGGTCACTCATCACAAAAACCCCACATAGTCCCTGACCAGTCAGGAGCAACTTCATGGAAATAGGGTGTTTTAGTTGCCATGACTGTTGTTTAGTCATTGGACTTCTTTCCTGTGAAGACTTCCAGCAAGGATACCAATTAATGCAAATGGCTTGTAATTAACAGTGATGATTTTTGTAATGTGGGTACCTTCTGAGTACGAAAAGGAATGAGCCACCAACTCATTTCACATGAGGCAACCATCAGGAGGTAAAGATTTGCGGTTAATAAAGGCCCATGTGAGAACGAAACCAGTGACTCAGAAGAGTAATGCATTGTCTTGCAATACTGGTCCCCAGTGCTGGCACCACTAATCTAACTGGATCATTGCTAATCCTTTGTTTTACTGAGAATGTGAAAATTCTCTAAACACTTACTTCACAGTTAATTTCCTCAGAGATGGATGTTGTGTGTAATAAGTGTCCTGCCTCCTGACCTTCTCCATTACGTTGAGGGGAATTCACTCTCTCAGCGTGCCTTTTGTTTTCACCTGTCCAGCTCCACTCCTGTCTCCTCCTGTGAGTATGATGTCTGTGCTGCCTTCACTTTCACACTGCTAATCCTCTGTTTGACCCACTTTGGCACTGCTCTCTCGGCTTTTCTGGCAACAGATGTGGAAAGGCTGCTAATATGTAAGTTCAAGTGTCTTCCTTCTATTCTCAGCTCCATTTAACATGGCCAGACTTTATTTTTTCTGTGATTTTGAATTTCTGCACTTGACTCGTTCCCTGTTGTTTCTTCATTCCTGTTATTGTATTTTCTCTGGTCACAACACTTGGTATTTCACCTCCGGCCATACCCGCTTTTACCACCAGCACCGCATGCCGGCTGTCTTCTCTGTCGCCTCACATCCTCTCAGAGAGCTTTGTTTGACACAACTCATGAGGTAGCACTCGAGCTCACTCCCCTGGTCCAAAAACATGAACTCCCACTTACTCCTCTTTTATTGGCTGATAATGGATCAATTATCATGGATCAATCGTCCTCCGTGGCTTCTAATAGCTATTATTTTCTCCCTCACGGAGCACTTTCTTCTTCCCCTCCCCAGCTCAGTGATGACCCTCGTCCATGTGGCAAAGGTGGGTGAAAGAGCGGCTTCCCGGTCCCAGGTGCTGCTGCGAGGGCACCTCGGCCCTGGCCCGGCCCTGCTCCGGACTGGTTCCTGCAGCCGGAGCCATCCCCAGGCAGCTCCCTGTTCCCTCCGGCCCTGCCTCGGCCCGACTGTCCTGCCTCACCTGGTCTGGCCGGTTGTCTCCTGCCTCGCTGCCACCATTTCCTCCACAACATGTTTGCTCCGGGGGAGAGTTCAAAATGGGGGCCGCTGCCTCCTGCAATACCCCCTCCACCAGCTGCCCCAGCCAGCCCTCCCTCATGTTTCCATCCCGGGTCTCCCTCCCCTGAGTCATGGCTCTCCAGCACCTTCCCTTACTCCTGGTGCAGTGAGCTCCCTCACTTTTTTCAGAACCCCACTGTAAATCCATGTTCCCACATACCCTCTTGTGCCATGACTCACCCTCCCTAGCTAACCTTCTAATTATTTGTAATTAACAATAACGAGAAGGAACTGACATTAAGTGGAGATGATCAGATGTGAGGATCAGTTCAGTGCAAATGCTTAGAGAGACAGAAACAGCATCATATATGACTGAATAATCCTATAATCGTTCTGTGTACATTTCTCTTTCCATAACCACTGCCTGACACTATCACGCTCTCTGTCCTTTTATGAGATATCTAATTTTGATTTTAAGCAGAGGCCATTTACTTTCATTTCCACAGGTGCTCAGTACTAACAGAGGTCAGGGCATCTGAAAATCAGGCTAGCTTTTTAAATTTTCTGTGTAAAACAACATCAAACATAACTGTTGCAGCCTGTGCTAATATATAATACAAGGCATTTAAATTACCGTGAGACTGTATCAGCTGCCTTGGATTCCCTGTACTAAAAAGTCCAGCCTTTCCTGTTCTGCCCACTTATTGCACCTCTCATGCATCTTTTACTGCGGCTACCCATGACTTAATGCAGGCATGAGAAGCTGGCCTTGAGGATGATATGCAAATTGCTTTTTTTCTTTTTACAGAAGATTAAACTTGCGTTGATGATACAACCTTGCTTCCTTTCTTCACTCTCATTGACTTTCCTCATCTGCCACAGCCTACTTTATAATGCACTATACTTCCCATTTCTCCCACCAGAACCAGCAGTCTTAATCCGCTGGAACCAGAATCCCACTACAAAAGCCCTGCCACTCTCACTTCTCCAGTGAAGGCTATTCCAAAACAATAAAACTACATTGAATTTTATTACTTATAATAAATAAGGGAAAAAGCCTTAATATAATAAGCTATGAATTACAGAGGTTACTTTAAGAGCAGAAAATTTTGTTCATATGGAATTTTCATGAATTGTCAAAGTTTACTATTAATTTGATTCTAATGCTTCTGTCTGTGAGATCGGTGAAACATGACCAGGAGTAGGTGAGGTCTTCCTGAGTTGGCAGAATGAAAAGGTGACCTCAAAGCTTCTTTTATTTGTGGTGTTAACACCATTGCTGTGGTGGTCATTTGATGTGAAATACTGTGAACTGAATCCTTCAGAAGAAAGGTCCACAAGGATGATGTCTAATGACCAGGTTCTGAAGGATTATTCGTATTGCTGTAGCACTTTGGAGCATTTGCCTAGGAAGACCTAGTTGTATGATAGGTTA
This sequence comes from Ptilonorhynchus violaceus, assembly GCA_013397565.1. Taxonomy (NCBI): domain Eukaryota; kingdom Metazoa; phylum Chordata; class Aves; order Passeriformes; family Ptilonorhynchidae; genus Ptilonorhynchus; species Ptilonorhynchus violaceus. The sequence goes on along the minus strand of VZRJ01004643.1, from coordinate 25,887 downwards.
TCTGTCCCAAAAATCTTAAATCCAAATAAGCAATTTAAATGAGATGGTATTTAGTCCTCAGGGTGGGGAACGAGACTAAAAAAAGTCCACCTCTGTCTGAGATTCTCAGTGTATGGAAAGACACCCATGCACCCATCCACTCACTCATGGGGAAAGCTTGTTTCACCTTTTCCTTTATCTGACTTTTGAAACTGTCAGCAGAAAACAAGCAGTCATTTTGATGATCATTCAGTGTATGTAAGGGAGGCAGAGTGTGGATTAATCTTCATTTCTGGTGTGTCACAAAAGATGTCAGCCTTACAAACTGCCAAAGTGCTGAGTGAGTTCATTTAGTTCTTCCACTCAGAATCCTTAGTGGAGGTAACTGTAAAATACCTTATTGCTTTTTAACCTCTGAAGAAAAAGTGTTTAGTAACTCTAAACCTGGGCCAGTTTAGTACTAATTATTCCTCTGTGTATGGTACTGGTGATTTCATTAACTCTTCTATGTTTTCATCGTGATGGATTAAGGTGTTTCTACAAATAGTAAGCAAGAAAGGGCATTAAAATGGTCAATCAGTTTAATACCTTACTCCTGTTAAGATCACATCTACTTGTTATGGACAACAGAAAATATTTTTCCCCATGATTTTACAGTAGAGAAAAAAAACTAGCAATGGTTTCAAGTGTAGCCAGTAAGACAGAATCTTTCAAATCAATTTTGTTCCCATACTGAAGCTAATTTACATGGATAAATCCCAGAGGCTAGATCTTTACTTTCTATTATTTTAACTTCCAAAGACTGATGATCCATATTTGTTTCCAAATATATATATTTAAATGGAGTTTAACCTCTTGATTTGTATGTCTTAGTCTAGCATTGTGGCAATTCAATCGAAGATACATTCACTATTGATGTTCATAGGGCATGAAGAGTATAAAACAAGATCACACCAAAAAACCTATGGTTTATACAATGCATGATTCTGGTTGATTCCTTGGATATGCATCTTATTGGGGGTTCATAATTACCTATAAAAACCATAATTTTTTTTAAATTCAAATTTACATTTAGAATCCATTTAATCAGGCATGAAATTGCCTGTTATTGAGGGGCAGATGAAGGATTGTTCTCCACTATGACTATTTTCAGAAGTAATGAAATTTGAAAGTAACAGAATATTTTTCTAGTTTCCTAAGTAACCTGGAGAATGTTGGAAACTTTGTTCAATATTGCAATGTAGCATATACCCAAACTCTTTTCTTTTTTCTGATATGTACTATATATAGTGACTCAATGAAATTGAATAATTTCAGAACCCTGAAAAGGATTACAGAATACCCTAGAATACTTGAATTACTAGTGGCATCACTGGGTAATACATTTTGTTTATGTTGAAGCATGACCTGTTTGAATCATTTTCTCGACTTGTTTGCTACTGGCAAGTTAGTACACTCAGTAATACAAGTATGTATGTATATTTGCAGAAATTTATTTTAAAATTTCATAAAGATATTTTGATAAGAGTACAATCGATTTTTTTCTTTTTTTTTAATGTTATTTCATTGTGTCCACCATTCACACCTGAGAAACCTTTGTGCTTTCACCTAATCTTTTAATCCCCACATTTCCTTTGAAGTACATATACTCCCAAACTAAACTTTTATGCTGTCTTTCCTCTTGGCTTCAATAGACAAGATTAGAACAATTGCCAGGCAAGCATAAAAAGCAGACCATATAACTGTCAGGAGAAGGTAAGACATTTGTTATATAGAGGATATGGACAAGTACCTTTCTAATATTTATCCTCCTATATGCAACAGGGATGTTATGTGTTTAAGTAAAGAAGGCCAGGAAGTGCACTACAGTGAACTTATTTAAGGCAGGATCCACCCTGGGAAAGAATTTCAGAACCTTTGTTCCTGATGCAAGTTCTTATGCTAAGAATCAGCTTTCCCTCCTTGGGTTCAGAGCCTAGGGCAAAGGTACGTTGAAAAGCATATTTCTCCTTAACCTGATTTGAACATCTCTCTTGTTTTGCAATATGAAAATAAAAAGTGAGGTAAGGATATAGAACAGAAGCTGCACTTAGCAGAAGGATACATAAGGATTTAGGAACCACCAAGTATCCTGGTACCAAACATAAACACTGCAAACAAACAGCTGATTCACTTAACTTTAGTGAGGTATATTTCAACCACTCACAAACAACTAGCATCCTACAATAGGATTTGGGGCCTTTACACACACTTTTAAACATTCTACATTTAAAGTCAGTTTATTTGCTTACACAAGCCTGAATTACAGCCATACAAGCATGATTTTGGTACCCTCAAAAATTATAGCACCTGAAATAGAGCTTTGTACTTTCTCCAGCACACAGTCAAACAAAAAGCGATTTTGCCATGTGAAGTACTACAGCTTAAGTAAATTTTGTGTTTCAAATGCACACAAACTGAATGTTTACTGGTGTCATAAAAAGGGAGATCTTACTTTGTTAGAGAACTCAACAGTAGCTGTATGTGTGCAGCAGAATTAGGTAAATTGTGGCCTCTCAGGAATAAAATCAGCCATTATCCCTTGAAGAAAGTAGACAGCTGGGAAGCTGAATTCTGCTCACTATAGCAAGTATATATTTAACTTCACTAACTGCCTAGAGTTACATTAATGAATCCATCTGAAGAACTCAATTGGGTCTTCCTGTCTAGACTTGAGAAGTAAATAAATATTACCTAATGCATGGTATTCAATACAACAAACCCAATCACATTTATACACACTTGCTGCAAGATGAAGCAAGCCAGCAATAACTCCTCTGCTCACTATTTCAGATTGACATCTGTACTTTGTTTAGTCTGCATTTTATTACACTGACTGCCTGTTCCTTGCATTGAGCCGCTTTGATTGATACACTGATGGCAATTGATGTCTTTCAGAACAGGCTTCATTCAGTTATATGAAGAGTATGTCAAGTAAGCAACAGAACTGGTTGCTGTTGCATCAGAACAGTTGCTTGAAGACACCTATGTGTTTATATAATTCTAGGTGCTATGTAATATCTAAGAGAAAGAAGCCAGTCCACAAGTGAGACATTTTCCTCCTGCATGGAATCAATGAGTTCTACATAATTCCACCTATTTGCATGGTTTTAACCAACAAGTGGCACTGCCTCCAGTTTTGGAAAGCAATTACTCTCATCGGTGTATGTTTAGAAGAAGTAGGATTGCAGAAAGCAGCAGGTGACCCTGCTGTTGGTCTCAGGTGTTTTGAACCACTTTACAGAAAACTTGGAGCATACCATAAATCATAATTGGTCTTAGTAACACTGGTGTTTGTTTAATGGTATTAGTTGGGTAGAATAAGCCCAAAGTTGAGACTAAGTCACCCTTTAATCTTTTCACCCATTTGATTTTACTTTACTGGGGTTACCATTTAACCAAGGGTTGAAAGACACATAATAAAGCACAATGGAGGGGGAGTGATAGGTATGGTCAGTTCATTCTGCTGTTGAGGTATCAGGATACTCAGCCCCTTGACAAGAGCAGTACTTCCACAGCAAGTAGAGGAGAAAGCTTACACAGGTCCTTATCATAGTTACTGGTCCCCCAGTATTATGCAGAAGTAACAAGTTCTTTTCAGTCAGTGTAAAATATCAATTTTGATATGTAGTATCTTGAAGAGATCCATACTTTTGTTTTTAGCCCCTTGGACCATAATTAAGGGTCTAGGCCTACATCATTAAAGTGTAGGCTCCATCAGTGGTTTAAGGATTGCAGCTGTAATTAACAGCAGCCATGGTGGTGTTAGTGACTGCAAGTGGGCATAGACACAGATAAACCTGCCTTCCATTCAGATCTGGACCTCTAGCACACTTTTTAAAAATGGTATATATAACGCAAACCTGCAAGAGTTTTTGTGATACAAAGTAAAGTATGTTGAGTGATAGTGTAGAAAGAGTAGAGAATGCTGCTTCAGATTTCCATTCTATTTATTGCCAACAGATTTATATTTAAAATGCCAAGATTCAAAAAAAAAAAAAAGTAATAAATACTTCACTTTAGGCTGTAATAAATTAAAAAAAAATTAACAAGGAATGCACTTTGCCAGCCACAAGTGTGGGTATTTTTGAAAAATAAGGGAAAAAACAGTATGGCCATAGTTCACAGTTAAGCAACCAGAAGCTGCTTGTTACAATTATCCCCAACAACGGAGCTCTCCCTTCCCTCCCTTTCCAGATGTGTATTCACAGTTTAACTCCATCAGAGATGCTCTCTTACAGAGCAAGCAGACACACTCTGCTCCGAGTTCAAGTCAAATATATCTTTAACACACATGAAGCAAGGAAAACTATGATCCGAAGAACTCCTTGTCACAACATTTTAGTCCAACAGTAGGTTTAGGCTTCTAATAGATGTGTGCCCAGCACACTAGGACAGTCAAGTTTTCGTACCACCACACATCCATCATCAACATACTAGTTGCTCCACCATCTCCACTGTAAATTCACAGTGAACAAGAGGGTCCATTTGGTTTAACAGACTCAGTCCCTTCAGTTACAGCGCTGCAGCAGCATGTTCAGAGCATATTCCATTCTGTGTTTTAGTTCCAATGAACATCCAGAAACCAGAAGAGTTGTCAGATGAAACGTTGTGGATATCCTGTCTTCATTGATGTAGGTAAGGAGATACTCCTCACTCTGATTGCAAATTATGACTTTTGTGTGATCATGATAGAAGTTCACCTGCAAAAGAGAAGTGAGTTGCTGTTTGTCTCCTTTCTCCTCTCCGTTTCTGAGACTTAGCTAGTTTTACTAGAATAAAGTATTTTAAGGAACATTTTCTCCAGTAATGCTACTGCACTTACTTGAAACGTGCCATCATTGAAGAGCATCATTAATGCTTTATCAGATTTGAGCCACTGTAAGAGGTAAAGCCTGGGCCTGCGTACATCTGTTAGGCTGGGCAAGTCTCCTCCCTAGGAAAGGGAACAGACTATGTTAAGCACTCAGTTCACAGTTAGTGTATTTACACAGCTCAAGACCCTGAAGATGCTGAACTTACATCCATGAGGTTCTCCTCCATATAGTGAGAGAAATACTTCAGTACGGTTACTTGGCTAATGAACTGTTCAGGAGCCTCTGTGGCTGCAAAGACAGAACACTGGCCTAGCTCAGCATAGTAGTGCACTGTCCTGAAAGAGAAAAAATATAAGAAGGTTAGTTATAAGGAAAAAGTATTTCACGTTTAAACTGCCTTAATGAGTTGTTGGCTTTGTAATGATTCTTACTTTTTGTCTGGCAGAAGGCTCATATGCGCCCCATTGTTGAAGAGGACACCAACAGTGTGATCTGACAGCTGGTACCCAAAGCCATACTTGTTGGAGTAGTCCACCCATTTTGTAACCCACTGGAAGGATGCTGTCAGCTGTTCTTTGGGATTGCTGTCTGCTTCTGGCATGTTCTCCAGACATCCTCGCAATACTCTTGCAACTGTATCAGCAACACTTCCCATGGTACTGTCTTCCAGACCTGAAAAGGAAGGATTATTAGACTGACAAGAGAACATGGAGCGCAGATTTTCATTCTAAACCTTTCAGTTATCTAGATTTTGAGAAATTTAGCCTTTATGAATTTTTAATTTAAATTTTTAAAAAATACTGGATTTTAAAACATCAAAAATAAGAGGATGAAAGCAAATGTTTGTTTCAAGCTTCTAAAATATGAAGAAAATAAAGGTGGGATTCAGACTTAGAGATTACATTTTGGTGCACTTACATTCACTGCTACTGCTGCAGCTTCCCAAAGTTCCTCTGACTATCATCCGAATAGAGTCTCCAATCTGCTTAGTTTCTGGCAATGCTCCCGGCTTTGCTACTGTTGTGATAAGAGGCTGAATCTCCTAGAAGAGATGTCAGACATGTAAACATCAAACATAACACAAGCCAAGGCTTATACACAAGTTTTGCATGGCTCTCTTGAGAACATGAACTAATATTCATGTTTCCAGCAAGTACAAAGAGCTACTGCTAGACTGAGCTTAGAGCAGCACACCAGGTCTTTCCATTCTTTAGATCTACAATTTGCATCTCACAGACTATTAATCAGTTCTCTGCTCTTCTGCCCTAGCAAGCGAACAGTTGTGTGCAGGTCTGAACACCAAATAGTAAGAGTTAGACTTCAGCAATTTATTCTTTTAAGGAGCCCTAGTTAATCATGAACTGAAGCCTTGTATTTGGAATATTGAGAAAGAGCACCTGGCAGACAAGTTAACGCACAGGCAACAATGGAGTGTAAGCAGATACTATAATTACTCAAAAGCCAAAATTTATAGTCTTCCTACAAAGGCTACCATACCTTGGTGATGCTTGGTTAAGCCCTCTTAAAGCAACTCTGCTAATCATTTAAGCTTGATTATGCTGTGTACAGCCTCAGCTCTGATATCCAAGTCAAATATAATTTAATTATAGCTACTCCACCCAACTGTTACTGGATTTGAATTGAACTGCACTTGTATATACCTCATCTGTTCTGTGTTTGGGGGCCTGCTGGGTTATCGATGTCTTCTTCAAATCATGTCTGAGCTTGTAGATTTCTTCATCTTCTTTAGCTAGTCTGTCTGCAATACAGGAAAAAAATACTTAACACTGAATCTGGAAGTGCTGTTCAATTATAGAAACTATAACAAGTCAGCTGCAGAAAGCACATTGTCCCCCTCTGGTAGCTTCTTCTAAGCCTGCCACAGTCTCCCAGAGCAGTGATGCCATTATACACAAATCACTAAGACTAAATTTCAAGACATTACAAACTAACAGAAGCATTCACATATGTGAGCTGGTGTAGCTGGGCAGGTTAGCATTTATACTTATCAAGAAAGAGGTCAAAACCAACCCAGGGAAGCTCTGAGACACAAATATAGAAGTGCTCCGTTGCTATCTCATAGGTGTACATTAATATGACACTGATGCAATAGAGATAAGTGAATTGTAGCTAGGCTTGAAACTTACTCTGTGTGTCAAAGTATCTGGCCTTATCCTTTTTACCACCAAAGAGAGCAGCAGCTGCTTTTTTGAAGAAATTTTTAGCAGGACTTGACAAATGGAAATCAGGGACGGTGTGACAACAGCTAGCAGAAAGTCTATCGGGTGTAAAGCCCTGCAGAAACGCAATACAAAACGTTTTTAGACCACAGAGTGCATTTTTGTGTGGATTGTTTTTCAGCTACAACACTGACAGAAGACAGTACAAACCTGTAAGAAAAATTCATGTCGAATTATTTCATCTAAACTGGGCCGATCTTCAGGGTTTTTTGACAACATGCTAGCTATTAAGTGTTTTGCAGGTGCCAAGAGAGATGAAGGCAGGCTGTATCTTGCTTCCCTTATACATCTGTATGTTTCTTTAAGATTTGTAGTCTCAAATGGGGGTCTTCCCAACAGCATTGTGTACCTGTGTAAAAGCAGAGGAAAACAATTTCATTTTACACACCCACAGTACTTGACCCTACAACTACAAAAAACAGGCTTTATCTCTCCCAACATGAAGAATTTCTGCATTTGAGCTACATGGTACAAAGGGCTGCACATGGATGCAGTACTGCATCCCCTTTGAACTCTTAAAAGCCTACACCAGTGATAGAAATATTACATTTCAAAGGCAGTGGAGTACTTACATTACACAGCCTAAGGCCCATATATCAGATTCACAGCCATGGCCTTGTTTGTTGAGGACTTCTGGAGAGAGGTAATTTGGCGTGCCACATATTGTTCTGAAAAATCAAAGACGCCACAGAGCTGGTTAGTATTTCAAACAGAAAGACGAAAGGAGCTATTTTTCGTACGGCAGGTTTTCCTCTCAAGTTCAGACAAGAATTTGAGACACCTAAAGAGGAGCTGTAGGACCTTTGATAACACAGATGCTTTTCATTGTGTTTTCACGATACAGGAGGGGCAGTAACTGGCTTTTGCTATGGAACAGTATTTCTCATTTCTATATGAATTTGGTTTCATTTATTGCTAGACTATACATTTTTGATGCTCCTACCTCCTCCTGTGCTCCAGTGGTTCCAGCCTAGCTGCCAAGCCAAAGTCACCCAGTTTCAGTTCCATGTTCTCATTGATGAAGAAGTTACCTGGCAGACAGAGAAATTCCAGTTAGTCCATCTCTGGCAAGGTAGGAATGCATTTGCCACAGGTGCTGAGTCATACTTTGTTCAAAGTCAGAAGCTAGCCAAGATTTTTTTTTTTTAATTAGGAATGCTTAATGTCATCCTTTAAGCATAAGCACTCTGAGTTTCCACTGTAAAGACAGACTGAGCTGATTCTACTAAACAAGCTATCACCATACAAGGATAAAGTGGTACAATGCTGACAGGGCTGGAGAAGTGTGTTTTGAAGTCGGCAATTGGCAGAACTTACCTAGTTTAAGATCCCTGTGTAAGATTTCCTGTTCATGAAGATACTTCAGCCCTGACACAATTTGCCTGAGGTAGTATCGTACTTCTGGTTCTGTCAATACCTTCCTTGCTTTTAAGATGTGAGCCATTGACTGCAGAGGAAAAACAAAGGCAGAAATGTCACTGAACATTGACGCGCAAGATTCACCTTAAGCAAAAGTAAATGAGTACATGGAGAAACAACAACTAAAGCCACAAAAAAATACCTTTTACACATCACACTTATAAATTAGTTGCAGATTCCAGGTAAGTAAATACTGGATTTCTCCCAGTTGATGCTCACCCTTCTACTGCAGTATTCCAGAAGAATGTAAATATTCTCTCTGTCTTCAAAGTAGTGGTAAAACTGCACAACATGTCTATGATTAAGCATTCTGTGCAGCTCAATCTCTTTATCAATCTGAAAAAACAAGATTGGGGGGGGTGTGTTAGCCTTACTTCCACAAGGTTGAGCAGACTGCTGTATCAGAACCATTTCAGAAAAAGAGCTAGGCAATCCAGCACACAATGAGTTTGAGAAGAAAAAAAAAAAAGTCATTCATGCATACGTACCTTCTCCCTTTGATGAGGTTTTGCTACTCTGCTGTGAGGAATGATCTTCGCAGCATAAACTTTATTTGTTGTCAAATCTGTCATCTCGTAACACTTGGCAAATCCACCCTAGAGAGACACAGGAGAAAAAGGCAATTAGAACAGGTATAAAAGCAGTCCCGCACTTAGTCATTCACCAGCTCATGTATTAGTCAAGGCGAGCAACTTCCTTAGCAGAGGGCAATTTTCTAAGGACAGGTCCTGGGTTCATCGTCTGTCGGAAGGTCCGCGCTCCCCACTCCCCGCATGCAACATCCAAGTCATTCCCGCGGG
>VZRJ01004643.1:0-16033 GCA_013397565.1 Ptilonorhynchus violaceus | reverse complement strand
CACGAGGTAGTCCCCCTACAGCTACGGAGGCTGCTCTGGCTGCTACCATCCTGTGTGGCAGCTCGACAAGGGGAGCTTCGGTATAAGACGTGTTTTCCTCACTCGAGGATTGCTGCGTGTGGGGTAGCAGGAGTTGGTAATGGACGATCCGAGCTCTGGGCTGTAGGAGCAGTCCCCCTAAGGCATGCCTGTTGCTGCATGTGAGGAAGGGAAGGATTTTTTTCCCAGCTGTGCCAAAGCAGCTCCGCCACAGCAGAGAGACAGGGCCAGCGTGGAACTGAGGCCCATGGACTTGCTCGGATGGTGCAAGTCATTGGGGTGCATGCCCCACTGCCAAGAGGCTACCCTGTCCCTCCCTTTGTAGGAAGAGCCCCTGCCTAGGGACACCCCGCACAGCTGTCTGACAAGATTCAGCTCTAAAATGTCTTGATAAGCAGCAAATAAATCAAGTTTGATGACACCTGGAGGCAACTATACTACAGGACCTCTGATCCAGGAGTTTGTGTACAGACAATTGTTGAAGAGTGAAAGTGTAGTTTGGGAGAAAAGTATTGAGATGTGAAACAGTTTTGCATTTCTCCATTCTGAAGATGTAAAAATGTTGAAATTCTTTATTTTCTTAGTGTGTTGTACATTTCTGAAGTAGTATTTTCTTGTTGTCAGACACTAGAATACGTCTATGTGCTTTCATTGCTGGTAAAAATCCAAGACTAGTAGATTTAGTAGGAACGACTCTCAGAGCGTGTAACTGTAAGTTATTTCAGTGTCAGTCTCTGAAAATTGCTCATTTTAGATCTTTAAGTAACAGCAGAATATACTTATTTTACAGTCAGTGTCAACAGCAGGATGTGTGCCATAACAGAACACACAAAGTCCCCCGAGGCAAACCCAGCAAAATTGTAGAACAACAATCTTTTTTTATTTGTTTCTGTCCATAGATATTGCATTATGAAGGTAACAGTGCTCAAGTGTTAAATATACTGGATTGTGTACACTCTACTTCTACCCATCTGCAGTTTTTTAATGGGCATGTGGTCCTTCATTCAGGTGTCTTCCTGCCTCATTCTGCAAAGTCTAGTCAAGTCATCTTAGTATTACTAGTGATTACCCATAGCGATTGATGTAAAAAAAACAAAAAAGAAGGAAAAACTGGGATACACAGACACTGTTCAGTCCTGTGCCCCTTCAGCCTTACAAGTATTGACTTCCTAGACAAATGTTTTTACCTTCACGCAACGTTACCTTTCTCCAAATTAGTATGCGTTTTTGCAAAATAAGTTACTTTATAAAAGCGTGATTTCTCGATGCTTTGTTTAGTGCCAGTACGTTGCTTTGGCAGGCTGTGCTGAAAGGCTTATGGGGAAAGGGAAGATAGGTGGAATAGAAGTACACGTTTTCCCTCCGCTGGAAAGAAGTGGTACTGCACATGGTAAAAAGCAAATGTAAGAAAAACAAGCTTTGTCTGGTAAAGGTTTAGGGAAGACTGTTAAGGTTGACTTTCAGAGGACAAAAGCATATGGTTAAAGCTAAGTATACAAAGTGTTCTGCTAAGCAAGACTGGCACTACTTGTTCGCACCTACTTGGCTGAAGCAAAGTATTTAAGCTGTGTTCCCTCAGTTACAAAAGACTGTGAGGCTGCTTGACTGTCCCATGCAGAGTTACTCGAAGATTGCTTCTCCCACTTTTGCACAGGGAGCATTTACCTAACACTTATCGCAAGGTCCCAAGTTCACCATACTGTTTACTGTGAGCTTTTACAAACCAAACTTTTTTCTTCCAAAAGTGCTCTCCCGGATAAAAGAACATTACTATAAAGGCTTGAAACTTTTATATATTGCAAAGGAAAATCATCCTAGACAGCGCTCTGTAATCTCCCACTTTTTCTTCCAAGTTACATTAGCTGAATGCTCAAGTGTACCTGCAGCCTGCATGAGAATCTCATTTGCCATCTAGCTAAGATAGGAACAGCTCTGTAGCCAAATCAGTATGCAGCACTGAAGTTACTCTGCCAAGAAACAGGGCAAACCTAGCCCAAACTCAGGCTTCAGGCATGCCTTCTGTCTCTGTCTCTAGAAAAAAAGTAATCACTTATTCCTGCAGTTCCATTTTGACACAAGTATACAGCTGTTCATAACAGCCATATTATTGAGAGTCTGGGAAGACTGGGTGTGCATAAATCCATGGTTCAGATGAGGAATGGGAATTTGACAGAGTCAGAAGCTGTGTAATTCCAGGCTTGTGGGAAAAAGGTCTTGGCAGGAACTGCTCATTCTTACCCTAACGCTGGGAAAGTGAGGTGTTCAGAGACTTAAATTTCCAGAAAGAAGTAAATGAAATCCTGAATGTCTAGCTTCCTGAATGTTACGGTGCTTTGGCACTGTGTTCATGGCCATGTTTTTGCCAGGGCAACCAAAGCTTTATGTGAAATCAGGAGCAACACCATCTACTTGGCTTCCAGATTCTCAACTGAATTTCCTGAATATTTGCTGCCGCTAATGTGATTTTCCCTCACCTAGTAGACCAATCTGAGCCCGTTCACTGTGCTCCTACAGGCACATGCACCAATAACCCTGCAGTCCCTGCTGGGCTCACGTGGCAGCCCACTCTGATTTGGCAGGTAGCCCTGACCTGTTACCTGGCTGGCCTCATCATTTGCTTTCTGCTATCAGGACGTCTGCTCTCCTGCCTCAGCTTAGCTTCTGGTAGAACCGTGTTTTTTATTTAGCTGGTCATGGAGTGCCCTCAGCTGCTGAAAAGAAGTTATGACAGTTTGTCCTAGAAGTAGCATATTCTACTTAAAGGTTGGACAAACTAATGAGTTCCACAAATAGCATCTTAAATGCAATACATATCAACATATATGGATGATAAAAAATAAGCAGCTTATTTCTAGAACATCACCCTACAGAAACCATGTTATTACAATTGTGGCTTTTACACAAAGTTCTTCATGATCCTTTGTGACTTGTCTTGAGAAACTATTGCTACTCTTACTGTATTTTAGTCTTTAGTGATTGACTAAGTCTCACTTCTCTTCTTGGCTTCTTCCCTAACTTCTCCTCTTAATTTCCAGTTCCACAATAGCCTTTTCTCAACACCCCATATGTGTCTATTCATTCTCTGTTTTTGTTTTCCACACTTTTCCTGTTCTCCAGGGCACTTGTGTTTCTGTAAAGTATTCATTTCTAGGGCTTCTAGCATAGGCATCCTTAATAAATAAAGTATAAAACACATAAGAGCTGGACTAGGTATAGAATTAAACATTTGCTCTGATGCTGCCATGCAGTTTCAGTGTGTCACTTCCCTTGAGGATTTTATTTTCATAGATTGTCCTTACACACAGGTATGATATTTGTTCTCCGTAAATCATTGCAGAGCTAGTGCAAAGCACTTGTTTCTGCTATAATTCGTGTGTTTTAATTTTCTTTGTTTGAAGCTTGGCAATGTTTCCAAAGACCAAAATTCTTTTGCAGTTTCATTTGAAGTGATGTACTAATTAAAAAGCAGGCAGACTACCAAGAGCTTAAGGCAATCATATGTTTTCCCAGAAAGATCTCCCAAAAAAAGAGAAGGGTTTAGCGCAGTGGTCACACAGGCTGTGCTAGCTTTTAGTTTCTTCTGGAGTGGTGCCAAGGTCTGTTCCCACCCTGCCTATTCGGTGGAAGTTCCCTGAGGCTGGCAGGAAGACAGGCTTGCAGTTGAGGTGGTTATAAGATCTCGTATTCAGTCCACAAAGACACAAACCTCTATTTTTTTGAATTTAATTCATACTTACATGGTCAGGATTGACGGATGACTCTGAAAGGTGTTCCTCCAGGCAATGATAGAATATGGAAAATAATATAGCTCCAGCCTAGTGTCAGTGTCAGGTGAAGACAGTGTCAAAGAGACTCAGCTTCCTCTTATCCCTGACTACTCTCACATTCTTTCTCTGTGCTGCTTGGGTTGAATAATGCCTCACAGCTTTAGTTCAGACACTAGCTTCTGCCCTCAGAAAGTGCAGTAACACCTTCATACAGCACCTACTTCTAAAAGTGAAGTCAGACCACAGGTTTGCCCATTGTGTTATTTTTCTCATTTTGTTTTTTTTCACAGCTTGACTTTTTTTTCTTGCATATGCCTGACCAAAACAAAGATTGTACTAACCTCAAAGTTAAGAGTACCGCAAAAGTAAAGACTCTAAAGCCTTTGCCTTTAAAGGTTTTAAAGTAGAGTACTGTTAGTTACGTCATTTCCTTCAATGAAATTCTCTATGGCCTCTGTTTGCCACATTTAAACCCACTGAGGAAAAACATGAGTGCCAGCTGCATTACCCATCCATAAGACACTGTTAAACCTAATGACCACAAACACATGCAAATGTTTCAAGTATTTTCCTGTAGGAACGATAGTCATTCTGCCTTTGTCTGCAACGTGAACGCTCCTAAGTGCTCACTTAGTCAAAGGGTATCTGTCCACAAGACATTACGAGAGACGTTCCGGCACCGTGGCCACCTGGTCTGCCGCAGCAACTTTTTTTTCAGAAGCTGCCACTGCTTTTGGTGATTTTTGGTATCCCATTTAAGGTGCTTGATACTTTGTGAGTCCAGGACTTGAGACATCGCACGCTGGTGATGCCCTTGTTACGGCCAGAATTAGCCTGCCTCCCATATAAGTGACTGCTCGGCCCATTATGCAACTGCATCAATCATGCAGAAGGAACAAAGATCTGTGTGATGGTAAAGCTTCATGCCCAGTATTAGAGACATTTGGCTCCAAACCTGAGGAACAATTGGAGTAGTGTTTTGTACCCTAAAAGAACTGTCTAGAATCTTTTGTGTTGGCTCTTTTTTTTTTTAAATTTAGCCGTTCTCAATGCCCAAATATCTTACACATAAAACCTCCTTGTTAAAGGAAATAATGCCAAAGGGTAGTCAAAATCCTCTAAACAGAACAAAGAGGTCAGTACTTTAGTCAGTATGTTTCCCTTCCTGATCTCTCTTCCCCTTTCCAATTTCAGTCTTCAACTACTGCAGGATACAGGACAGGAGAGTTGCTTACCAATTAGGCTAAGTGCTTATTTTCTTTCTATGGATAGAAAAACAGCTTCCTGAATCCTCAGGACAGAAGTCAGTGTTACTAGTGCTCAGATAACACAGACAACTCAGGAACAGAGTTATGAGATACATGATGTAAGAGCCTATGTCACAGGTTATCTGTCTCCATGACACTCCTTTCTGTCAAGAACAACCATATCTGTTTTTTATGCACATGCTGCCAGTAACTAGACATGTACAGGCCACTTCTGACTATGTATTATAAATATGAAGCACAAGAGAGCAGAACATTTAGGAGACTGTAATAATTTGTTGTCTTATTTTCTGTAATTAAATATGATTGTAGAAAAAAACAGATACAAAGAACCAAATGTTCTGGCAAACAGGAGTGCAAGTCATTATTTCTAATCCACAACAGTTTCAGCTAATGTTCAAACTGGGCAAGACAGTGATGCATGTCTTAAGAATGCTTAGATATAGAGGAATTCTGGGAAATTAGAGTTGAAGGTAGGAGAGTTGATGGTCTAGATGGTCTAGAGAAAAATGAGTTTCTGAGTAATTAGGTATAAGCCAGCACTTCCTTTCAGCACTGTAGGTACAATAGGAGCTCATTGCTACCAAAGCAAGAGGTGCCAGAAGCAATCCTGAATAGAGCAGAATAGAGAGTCTGCTCAGGAAGAAAAAGTGGTCTGGAAGCTGCTGTTGTCAGAGGCAAGTGAAGCAACCACCTGATCTATGAAAGAAGGGCATCCTGTCCTCTCTCGCTAGCTGGGATTAGATTAAACCAAATTAATTGTTATTACCTTTCGTAGACTTCTTTTATACACCACTCTAACATAACAAAATAAGATTTTAAAAAGCATATAGAGAGGAGGCTAAACACTATATGTTACCATCAAAGTCATTGTTCATCAGACTTGACATGACAGAGGCATGTGTTCAGAGATTCTGTGCAGAGCTGAGAACGAGACTTTTCAATAAGCTCTTTTCTGTCTTGCATATATCAGAAGCTTTTTTAAGTGTTTCTTACCTTGTTTTGTACCTTGATCACTACAGTTTTTTTCCAGGTAAGAGTACTTTCTGCATTTATGTTAATATTTAAAAGTGACTGGCACTAAATTTAGTTTATTGGAGTTACACATGTCCTGACTGCTAATCAGAAAAGCTGAAGCATGTCATTTCTAAAGTCAGTGTACCAAATGAAAATAGGTCAAACACTGATCAATGGCCTCTAATCAAAGTCGAGGTATCTAGGAAACAGAGACATATAAAGTCTGGTCTGCTGGCCTCTTTAAGAATAGAAGTGGGAGCAGGTGGTAGTTAAGACAGAATGGGTAAAAGAAAAGATGAACAAAAAGAATGCCCTAAATAGGTAGATGTGAAAGTGAAAATCCCCACTAGATTTTTTCCAGCAACTCGCTTTGATCCTTTTGTTCTAGCATGCCTTTCTGATTAAAGCTATTATTAATGTCAGCCACCCAGGGAAGGTAGGTAGGCCAGTGCCATACTTTCCTTTCCCTGAGTTTAGCTGTGTAGTCCACCAATGACCAAAGACCTCAGGCAGTTATTGGACATCTGCTTTTTAAGCTAGGGAAGCCAATACCTTGAATAAAGCTACTCATCAGTGCAAAAAAACCCAAACAACAGGGGACGGTATTTGACAAGTGCAAACAAAGCCAAAGCTATGAGAAAAACACCTGGGGGCAAAATGATAAGTACACCAGCCAGAAGGATAAATATTGCCCTCTGAACATGGGGTATCTGTTTGGGTGCAGTCAGTGCCCTGACAGACTAGACACACACTGGGGAGTAAAAAGTCTGTACACCTCCTAGCACCACAGCAGATACTTTTCTGCACATCTGTGCTAAGAGGAGAGAGTTAGGAGTACCCAAAGGGAACACAAAAATTCAGTTAGACAGCTACAGACTAACCCAACCATTGTGTCCAACACAGGGGACATTTGGGGAAAATTTTAGTTCTATCAAATCCTAGTTCTATTTCAAGTTGACATTTTACGCAGGTTTGGGTTGTAGTTTTTCAGTCGGCCTTCAATGTTCTTTATTACTGGACATGGGGCAATTGTTTTTAAGTTTTGAAAGCAGTTATTATTGGCTCAGATCAACCACAGCAAATGTATTGTGTTACACATACACCCCACTTTCATGTCTACTGTGCAGAGTAGTGGCACAGAGCAAATGCAAAATAATGCAGAAAGATAGCACTCAACAGAACGTACAGCAGGGTAAAAACAAGAACAAAAGTAGTTATTGTAGGTCTGCAATGCAAAGAGAAGCTTTGGCATCTGGCAAAGGGTGAGCCTTAGGAAAGGAAGTGAAATATTGCAAATACAAGTTTAGCAACAGGATGTGATAGCTCGGCCTACAACATGGATTATTGGAGTTTTGAGATGGGTCTGAGCTAATTTCAGCTCTCAAGTAAAGTAGATCACTTCCTTCAGTGAAAGTCTAACAGTGACCTTCACAGTGAACTGTGAGGTTTCTCCTATCGAAGTCTGCATTTAGCTTTAAAAGTTTCTGCTTCTATTTTAGACTTTCAGAAGGGCTGATGTACAAAAAGAACTGTCTCCTTTTTTAGATATGTCAACTCAAGTTTATGAAAAATATTACCTCTCTCTTGTCTGGTTTATATATTTAGATTCTTGTGGCAGAGATTCTGCCACCAGAAGCTTCCTGATTTTTTCTTAGTTATCTCATTACTGTTAGCCTCAGATGACAGATTTAAGACTCATCCAATCAGCAAACCCCTGACTTAAAGAGACATGGACAGTTTTCACTTATCTGTCAAGTAGTGACAGGGATTCATGGTCAGCATTCCAAATAATACCCAATTGATAAGTCAAATGTATGAAGCAAATCCTCCAATACACACTTACACAAAACATACCTATTTTTAAAAAATCAGAATTTGGCTCCTTGGTGATGGTGCTTCTGGTTAGACATATGGTACTTAAGGAAACATGGCTGCTTCCAGAAGAGCAATATTCATTGAGAGAGGCAGAAAGTGAGCAGTCATGAGGAACTCTGGTTCCTGCCGTTTCAGCAGTAAGACAAACAGTTCACATTTGTATGTGCTTTGCAAGAAAACAGGAAAAGGTCACCTAAGTGGAAAACAATGTGGTGAGTGTTATTTTTTGAGTACCTTAGAACACTTTAAAAAGGCATTTGTGGTTGGAACAAATGCACTCAAACCTCATACAGTGCCACAGGCTTGGGGAAGAATCATTTGAGAGCTCTTCAGCAGCAAGAGACCTGAGGGGGCTGGTTGACAGCAGCTGAACATGAGCCAGTGTGTGCCCAGGTGGCCAAGAAGGCCAATGGCATCCTGGCCTGGATCAGCAATAGTGTGGCCAGCAGGACCAGGGCAGTGATTGTCCCCCTGTACTCAGCACTAGTGAGGCTGCACTATGAGTCCTCTGTCCAGTTCTGGGCCCTCACTTCAAAAAGGACTTTGAAGTGCTGGAGCATGTCCAGAGAAGAGCAGCAAGGCTCATGAAGCATCTAGAGAACACATCTTATGAGGAACACCTGAAGAAGCTGAGTTTGTTTATCCTGAAGAAGAAGAGGCTCAGGGGAGACCTCATTGCTCTCTACAACTGCCTGAAAGGAGGGTGTCACAAGGTGGGGTCTGGTCTCTTCAACCATGCCTGCAGTGAGAGGACAAGAGGAAATGGCCTTGAATTGAGACAAGGGATATTCAGGTTAGATATTATAAACAAATTTTTCCCTGTTAGGGTGGTCAGGCATTGGAATAGGTTGCCCAGGGAGGTGGTGGATTCACCATCCCTGGAAGGTGTTCAAGATGTGTTTGGATCTGGTGGTGGGTGATGGTTCAATGGTTTAGGGGTTACAGTGGTAGTGCTGCGTGGATGGTTGGACTGGATGATCCTGAAGGTCACTTCCAACACTGATGTTTCTATGAGTCTATGATTCAGAGCTATCCTGATTTCGGTAAAACTAGTCCCCAAGCATGTCTTTGCACAGAAAAAACCAAAGCAGGTAAACTACTTAACAAGTTTCTCTGATCAGGAAGTGCAAATGCGCTAATCTATATGCATTAAGAACTGCAGACTTTGTTGGACTTCATTAGACCCAGACTTACCTCTCTCCTGCAAATTCAATGCATGGAAATATGTTTGTTTGTTTGTTTGTTTGTATGTTTGTTTCTATCTTCTTTCTTTTTTTTTCCCCTGCTTTTAATCTGTCTTACCTTCTCTTAGTTTCTGTGTCCCTCCTAGGATTTTTAGTTTTGTGATATCCTCTGCTTCCCTAGCTTCTTAAGTTAAACTGGCCTTCATGAGTCAGCCTCTCAGGCAGCTTTCAGACCTTCCTCTGCAGCCCAAACCTGTCCCAAGAGCCTGGGAGTCCCTCCCACCTGCATTAATTCAATCTCTCCACTTTGCTCTGGGACAAAGTTTGAAAAGAAGCATCATCATATAGTGAAGAGAAAGTTACACTCAGAATAGTCTTGAGGAAAAGCTCAAGACTGACTTTTCAAACATCAGGAAACAGAACATGTGGAAGCAAACGGAAAATTAAGCTTATGGTGGGAGGAAAAGAGAGTAGCTGAATAGCACAGCCAGTGGAAAGAACAAAACAATGTAATAAATACAGAAGAGAGACTGTATCAGAAGTTGTTGCTTTCCAAGAACTTGATGCCAAAGACTAAGCTAGATGCATTCTAAGTTTGGAATCAAATGGGTGCAAGTCATCTTGCCTGAAGTAACTCCCTCACTGCCTTTTGAGAAGGAACAATGTTTGCAATAGTCCTCCTGCGATACTGTATCAACCAGCATTTACTGAATTACAATGGTTTTAGAAAGAGAGGAATGTTACGGGCAGAGAGCTGCCCGTAGAGAGCAGAGAGCTCACACCTCAGTGAGAGGCAACAGGCTCAGGAATTGCCAAACCCTTTGTTCCATGCATGCTGAACATACAGCTGCTTGCTCTGTGGGCATCATCCTGTTCCTCATGAAACAGCCATTTCATCCAGGGAACAAAGCAGTGCCTGTGAGGGAGTTGAGACACTCTCTGGATAACAGTTTTGATAATACTCATCCACTGCATTTTCTCTCAACATTTTTGATTTGTTAATGTTGAAATTAGTTACAGAGGTGAAGGGATAATAAAAATCTATCACCTGCTTTATGATCTTATGAGAAATTATGAACAGCTCCTTTCTGAGGGACTGCAAAAGACAGATTCATTCAGAAATGAAAGTTCTAAGATGTTTATTTACGGTTTCATTTTGTTGTATGTGTGCTTTGTGACTAAAACCACTATTTTCCTCTCAAACGATTGAGAAAGCTTTGTGCCTGCAGCATTGTGCTGATCAATCTGCTCAGGATATCAGTAATATTGTACCAGAGCCAGAGAGTGTGTGCAGTGCAACTGGGGCACAGCTCCCCAGACATGGAGGGTATGACACAATTAATCATGAAACTTCCTGCTGTTCAGTTAACACTGGCTGAGTTCATTTGCTGAGCAGTGGAGGGATAGGACAGATCTTCTTGCTGGGTGCAAAATACACTTTTTTATCATTAAATAGGATCCTATTTTAAACAGTATGAGTCAGGAATAACTAATGATGTATGCTCTTTCCATAGCTGTGTTGAGCTCCAGACTAGATAAACTTCTGGTGTTTCCTTCAGGCACTTCTTCTTCCAGGTCCACAGCTATAATCTACCCCCATCCTCTCCCTGCAACTGAACTGGTGTATGCTGGCACCGTTTGGCTGGTTCCTCACAGCTCCATTCCCTCATGGTTTGATAAGTGGTAGCCAGCAACTCCCAAGTGCCTGCTTAAGGCACACTAAAAGTGCTTCAGCAGAAAAAAACCCCAAAATGCATAATGCAAAGGGAAAGAAAAGAATAATAGGAGACTCTGCTTATGGTTTTTATCTAAAGGTAAATAGGTGTGATTTATACTCCCACCCTTTTGGAGTATGAAAATCTCCAAGGAAGTAATTCCCAGTCCCTAAGAGAGTGATTCCCACTGATATTTCTGCAGATTCCCTCCTAACAATGATCTCCCAGGCTGGACCTCCTGACTTTAAAATCAGCTGATCTGCCATGTCATTTAAGTGTTTCCTAAGAGGAGTTTATGACAGTTCATCTCCAACTCTAGGTGTATGGATCTTGGCAATACTATTTTCCAACAAATCCTACATTCTGCATCCAACTGCATCCAGCTACCATTTAAAAGCTCAGCATTAACATTACCCTTAACATGTAACTAAAAATCCATCAGAGCATGCCACAAAACTCCACATTTGTATAAACTTACTGAGGCACAAGAATTTCATCTGTGTTCAGTTCCAAAGAACATACAACTTCTTTTGAAAGCCATAACTGCAAATGTAAGCAGATGGTTCTTCTCCCATCAATGGGATGAATATGCTTCTTTTTTTTTTTCTTCCTGGGAATAAATGTACAGGACAGAGCTACTAGTAACTTTTCTAAGACCTGTCTCGCCATTAGTCATTCCAAGCAGATGTTGAGCACACCTTTGTTAGCCCACCCTCCCCTTCTGCAGCTTGTCAGAAAGTGCAAGTACTTTCAAGGTGAGAACGCTAGAAATTTCTCTTTCTCATCACTTTCCTCTTAACAAGAGAGCCAGACTACATTCTCCCTCTCTGGCTCCATGAAACAGTAAAGGAAGGCAGGCAGCTTAAACAAAGCTTGAGTATTTTCAAATGCCTATTTCCAAAATGAGCCCCGTTATTCACCATGCTGTGAAGTGCAGATACATGAACAACTGTCAGTCCAGGACTGGGGCAAGGCCTTATGGCATCCCCAAAATGAAAAAAAGTTCCTATAATAGTGTGGTGGTGCTGCTTCTCGCCCAGGCCACTCTGTGATGTCAGGACTGCTTGTGAGGCCTTTGCCCTGATTAATAGTTCCTGGGCAGTTAGCTCCCTTTGAGTTCATTTGAAGCTATTCCCAGGAACTTCTCTTCCCTGATGAGCTCCTGTTTTCCAACAGATAGCCTTGGAATGTTATTTTTATCTGAATGACAGCCTGAGTGGGACAATGTCACTGTTATTGGACTTCTGAGTAAAATTTTTGACCTGGATTGCAGCCAGGGTAGAGATTGACTGATGACTAAAGCTAATCATCTCACAGCCTTGTAAACAGTGGTCCTGACTGAGACACTTGGAACTCTCTTGGGCCACAGAAGACTGTAGCCAGCAATCTCCTCTCTCTGGGATGCCTCTCAGAGCTTACCAGATCTCAATTTTGTGATACTGAGAGGACTGTTGCCAAAAGCTGACGATGGGGCCTGGGCTGACACCTCCCGACTCCTCAAATCTCAAGCCTTGCCTGTAGAGAAATGCACTGACCCCAATGGGAATTTTTGATAGGTATCTTTGTACATATAAATATATGCATATATATAAATGTGTGTGTGTCTGTGTGCATGCATGTGTGAATTGTATGAAATACCAGAATGTAAGTATAGTATGACTATCACCATCTAAGTTTTTTGATCATTACTACCTGTGCTTATAGTAAATCCTGTTGAATCATTTCGTAAATGTTAAATTTATAAATGTTAAATGATTAAGTGCTGCTAAATCCCTATTTCACCCTCAGACTTTGCATCCCTGGTCTCTGTGAAAATCATTCTAAATTTATTCTACTCGTATTTTCCCTTGTGTGCTTCATCTGTACAGTAATACAGTGAACCTTTCCATCAAACTTTGTCACACTTTTAAAATCTATATTAAACATGCTTTTGCAGGTGATTCTTTAAGCTACCTAAATCACTCATTCATGATGGATAGCAGTGAAACTATCATCTTCTACTCCCTGAATTCAAATCCGTTTCGAGGCATGAACAAATACCTTGGGTCTAACATTTTTCTTCCTTCTGCCTCTCTACATTCAAGTGGACCATTACACTGAGAGGCAGAACACATCGTGCTCCCCCCAAAAGCATGTTTCTTTCCAGCTACTTGATTGGCAGGTCTAAGGGATGAAGGTATATTTCTATCATCAACAAGTGGCTCATTCTCATGTAATAATAGTCCCAGGGCCCACAGGTCACATATCTCTTTAACTGTAATGCCTCCAAAGAGTTCAACTGATGTTATCCATCCCTTTACATGAATTGTGTAACCTGTGACTGCAACATAATAATTTACTGCCTTTTCTTAGTAATGCTTATGTGGACCACAAGGGAAGACTAAAGGAAGCTTTTACAATCAATCAGTATTAAAAAGTGTAGCTTGGTGTTACAGCTGTACTTTTAGCTCATAATTGACCATGCTTATCGTTTCTTAAGACACAAAATATAGTAGCAGGACTAAGATCTAGTTATGTTTTGAATGTCTCTCTGTCTGAACATATTTGGTGGTCCAATAGATATCGAATGGCTTAAGCTATACTAGGAGAAAAAATACATGCAACATTTAGAGGACCTGATGCAATTTTTGAATATTAGCATCAGTAAGACATTGCACAGATGGAGAGGGACAGTGGATTTAGAGACCCAGTGTCTTGACTCTCCATGTGAAACTGGAGTAGGTGGCTTTGGCAAGGGATTACTTTTTATTCTGGGCCCAAAACAAGCACAACAGTCACAACAACTGTCCCCACACTTAATGACCTTAACAGCTTTTTTTCACCTGTGTTATCCAGCACTTTGGAAAACATTGACTAATGTACACTTGCAATATTCATGCAATATCCCTTGTTTGTCACAACACAGAGCTGTTTTAATGCATGTTATTACACAGGTGCTATCTGAGAAGATAATCACAGTTTGACATGTGCAGTCCTGTTTATTGAGGTGGATTATAAATGGGAATGAGGACTGGAGCATAAACATCTGCTTTTGGGTGCCCAGTTTTGGTGAATTATTGAATCTAGTGTTTTGCCTCATGTGAACATTAATCAAAGCTCCAGTACCCTGATTTTTTGTTTGTCTGTGTTTTGATTGAAAACTTCACAGCAAAAGTGAAGCCATTTTAAAGAAAGTTCTACTTATCCCAGCATGACAAACCCACCGAGAAGTCTATCTGCCCTGGGAGGAGGAGCTCAGCAGTCCACACTTGCTAGGACTTTCTGGGAACTGCCAGCCCCATCTTTCCCTCCCTATGCACCTGAAGCAGTCAGCATGGAGACAGTCCAGATGGCATACATGTGAAGGAAATTTTCTGCTACATCAGTGGCAGGAAAGGAAAAGAAAAATTAAAGAAAACATCCTTTGTGTTATAAGTAAGCTAAGGCAGAAGAGAGACTATTTTCAGCAGGCAAACATTTGGTCACTGACACGTGAACCTGTTGTTGTGAGATATGCACTAATATGAATAGTACAGTGTTCCTTATCGGGCTTCATATTGTTTAATATCTGCATTTAAAAATAACATTTTCCAGCTTGTTTACTCAGCTCTTTCCTTCCCGATTTTATCTGTTATCAATTACAATTGGAAGCGATAAAAGCCCAATAGCACAAAGAGCGTTTTGAAGCAGTCAACCACTCTCTGTTAAAAACATTCCCCCTATGCTGCCTGGCTGCTAGTGATGTCTTGCAGATTGCTGTTCCACAAAAATAAGAAATAAAACAGACTTAAACAGGATCAGTGTCTTATCACTGAAGACTACAACTTGCTTTGCTGAGGAAAAGGGAACATACATCCCTTTCTGATGTAATTTACAGTAAGAAAAGGCAGTTTAGATGATGGTCCAGAAGTACAGTGTGTACAACACAACTGATCTGTGTTCTCTCTGTACAGATTCACAGAAGGGTTAACGTTGGAAGGGACCACTGCAGGTTATCTCTCCTCAAAGGAGATAGGTTTTGAATATCTCCGGGGAAGGAGACTCTACAGCCTCTCTGGGCAATCTGTCCCAGTGCTCAGTCACCCTCACAGTAAGGAAGGTCTCACTCAAGTTCAGGTGGACTATTCCTGACCACCTTCTTGTATTCCCTGTGCTTAGAGGTGGCAGCTGGGATGAACCATTCCATCACCTTTCCAGAGACTGAGGTGAGACTGGCCAGTTTCCTGGGTCTTCCATCTTGCCATGTTTTAAGACTGAGGTGACATTTTCTTTCTTTTAGTCTTCAGGCACCTATCCTGACTGCTGTGACCTTTCAATGATGATGATTGAGAGTGATCTAGCAATGACACTCCTGAATGCATCCCATCAGGGCCCATGGACTTGTGGATGTCAAGTTTGACTAAATGGTGTCTAACCCAATCCTCCTCAACCAAAGGAAAGTCTTTCTTCCTCCAGACCTTCTCTCTGGTCTTCTGAGTCATGGATTACCAAGGGGTGGCCTTGGCAGTGAAGACTGAGACAAGGAAAGTATTTAGTATCTCAGCCTTCTCTGCAGCCTCTGTTGAGAGGGACCATCTTCCATTCAGTTGCCAGTCCACATTTTCCCTGGTATTCCTTTCATTATTGATGCATTGGTAAGGGAATCTGGGACACCAGTTATATTCTCTCTTGTATTTCCATTTGGAGGCAGCAACATAGGAAGAAACAGATGGGCTGAGTCTATTAATGCATGGCTCCATGGCTGGTGTCACTGGCAATTTTGTTTCTTTTGACAATGGAATGGCCTATGCAGCACTGGCTGTGCTGGTATCAGACTGAACTCATTTTTCTCACTGAAAAAGGAGAATCTTTGCTCAAGAACTGGTGGGGCTCACTGGCAGAGCTATAAATCAGATGTGATGGGGAAGGGGGAAAATATCAGGCTTGTCCCTGCAATCTGTTTGATGATATGAAAAGGTTAGAAGGACAGGGTGCTGGCAAGGGTCGTGTGCTGGTGGCTCTGAAATGTGCTGGCCACACTGGAACACACTTATGGAGATGAGCCAAGGACTCCTGAGGTAACAGAAACAAACAGGGAAAGACTAGGGAAATATCTCAAAGGGATTAAGAGATGTTTGTCTAGAAAGGTGACATCGTTGACAGCCCAGCTGAGGTGCTTTTACGCCAATACATGCAGCATGGGCAACAAACAG
>VZRJ01004642.1:231534-277579 GCA_013397565.1 Ptilonorhynchus violaceus | reverse complement strand
ACCCCTCAGGAAAAAATACATTTTGGGGGGCAAAACTGGCTTCTTGGCTATGCCAATCTGAATGTCCAGGAGTGCCGCCCCGCCGAAGGAGTGGTGTCACTTTTCCTTTGCACCAGTGTCACTAGTTACCCCACAAATCTATGATGAAGTGATGAAACACTTAAAGCGCAGCCTCAGCCCCACAGTGGTGGCTGTATATCCCCATAGTCAATTCCTGAAGCCAGGTTTCACTGGGAGCTTTAGCTGGGCCTTGGGGAGGAATGAGGATCTAGGGAGATGATATAGTCAGCTCACATGCTATCAGCTACTACTATAAATTTTGACGTCCAGTCTGTCTCTACTGCAGACTGAGGATGTTGTTTTAGTTATTCTTCAATAACTGGCACAATCACCCACACCAGCACAATCAGGCTTTGATTCAGTGAGGTGCTTAGGGACATGCTTCTAGTCTGGAAACTGGTTGGTAACTGAAGTCCATAATTCCTAGGGAACACTTAAGTAGCTCACTGAATCAAGGATGGATTTTTGTTACTTGTTGATAGTATCTTTCAGGTTGATTCCTGATCACTGTTATTTTAATATGAATTAAATATATGCAATCACTTCAGATCTATGTTGAGCTTACTCAGATCAGAATCTGACCCAGCACATCTTATGGTAAGAAAAGGTAAAAGTGAAATTTTTTTTCCAAGATATATAAAGTCAAAACTGAGAAGAAAAAAAATTGTGTACAAATATCACATAACAACATCAACAATTCCATAGATGTAGTTCCTCAGTGCACACTTTAAACAAGAAAAGGTTTTTTTTGTTCTTTTTCCATTTTGCTTTTAAAGTCTGGCATAATAATATTAAAGCTGACAAAAAATCAGGGCAAGCTACATCACTTCCTCATACAAAAAAAGTACAAAACATTAGCCTCTAACTAGACATAACATAATACTGGTCATCACAGTTAAACATTTAGTAACTGTGTGTCTTGGAGTATTTTACTGGAGGGTAGTAAAAAATAACTTCGGCTGCCAGTCTCCCATCTCAGGTTACTTCAGTCATGGAGGCAGAGTGATTCTGCAAGGAGAAAAAGGCAAACACATGAATGTTTGGATACAGTCTGGCACCTACATACCGTAGTGTGCAAAATGAATACGAAAAACCCTCGTTAACAAAACCTGCATTGTAGATGTATGGTCACTTAGAGACTGATACCCTGAAAGTTATCTTGTTGATTTACAGTGGACATCACCAGTTACGGTCTATTCCCTACATGCACTTCACAGCCCAGTAGCTATAGACAGCTAAATAGACAATATTTTTCTTACAGTCTATGAATATTTTCACCTGCTCAGCCCTTCTGTCACACACAACACAATGTAGATATGTAAGTAGCACTTACTTTCTGGACTCTAAACCCATCAAGAGAACATTTCATGCACAGAGTTCTGCAGATTTAGTGGAAGGTCTTCCAGTAAATCTTTGCCTCATCAAAATTGACTCTTCAATTAAGCAAAGTATTTCCAGGCATTAGAAACAGTGCTTTTCCCCATTTTTTTTAAAATTCCTCTTTTCAGTTTATTTCACAAGGAGTGTAAAAAAAGTCACTATTGGTCTTGACACACATCATGTGCAGAGGAATGACAGGCCATCTAATAAAAGAATTACAATTTAAAGAACAAATAAAGGACACCAGTGTATTTCAGACAATTGGTAAACTACAGTTTCTCCTTGTTCCCAGAATTTCTTGGCAGGTTGCATTTGCTTGTCTGTTTTGAAAGGACTGGGTATGATGTAGTTATGCCAACACAACCCATTTGAAGTTAGTAGTTTTAAGAGAAACACCATCAATATTGGTGCTCCCACAAGCTGGTTTTTTTTGCAGACTTGTAAGATGCCATTAATTTCTCTTTTGATGACTTAGAGACAGAAAAAAGTAAATGTTTTTTTATAATTACAGAAGATACTAAACAGCAATAAGGATAAAAAACCTAATCTCTATAATATTTTTCTGGACAGCATAGTTTATCCTCAGGGAAGACTAAATCCTTCAGACATCCCCAAAATATTCTGGAATGTAATTAGGCAGAATTATTTTTACTTTTTTCTCAGTTTTCTATTCTTCTAAGCAAGAGTCTGTGAGGCATGTGAAATCCTACTTCTTTAGCTGTGGATGTGTACAAGGGCAGAAGATCTACAGCATTTGGTAGTTTCAGGAATAAATGCCTTAAACTCTGGCCTGATGCAGATCCACTCTGTTCAATGGGCTTAAAGTGAGGCATGTTAGGTAGTAGTTAGGTATAAAAGTAGTTTTTACTTTGCTGCAATAGAAAACATGCTTGGTGATGTTCTGGGTGAGAGGATTTACAATACCTGTGCACTCAGTGTCTCCAGAGGACTTTCCACTCTTGGAAAAGCCATGAGTGGCATTCCTCTTGGGTCTTCAGGCTTCGGTTTAGAAGGAGCCGCATGAGTGCCCTTAAAGTTATGGACAACACATATCCCCTGTGTAGTTCAGAAAAAAAAAAGTGAGGCCACTGTGTCCTGTCCCCAGGAAGAACTCAGAGGAATTACCACTGGGGTCACAACTGCCAGTTTTTGCAAAGAATTTAACCTGGGTTTGGGTTCCAGGCATCATCTGTCTCAGCCTGGGGCTCCAGTGTAGGTTTACTGACATGGCTGGGCTTGATGGACTGCCTTGGTATGTGGGTTCATGTGAGGTGGTGAACCATTCTCAGCCTTTTTACATTTTCCATTTGATATAGCACAGACCCCCATGTATGCTTTATCATCCCAGAACCACAGACTACCCAAATGATGCACTTTTCTGGCCAAATACTCCCTTCAGACTCTGACTTTGTTACTTCCAAACAGTGAACACAGCTCTGTGGATGGCTGAATCACCCACAGCCTGGGTGACACCCCTCTAACACCATTCCTGCACACTTCCAGCACCACTGCTGTGGTGTGTATCCCACAAGCCCCTCTCTCATGCATGACCAGACTCACAGCACCCACAAGGTAATGGTGATGCCAGTAGGAGCAACCACACACATGGCAGTGTGTGGTTTGGGGACACAGGAAAAATAAAGACACACAGGAGTTGACACATCTGCTGCTGGAGGCATTCCTGCAGACAGCTCCTTGCTGGCTGTTCCCCTTCACTGCCACAGACCCAAGCAAGAAGTGGCTGCAGCACGGGTGGGTCCTGTGCCAGCAGGATCTGTGCCAGGGATCTGACAGCACTCCTCTGGGGAGACCCCTTCCACCACTCTGCAATTCAGCCTGTGACACTTGCGGGGTGGCAGAAGGTCTGCAGGGCCAAAATGCAGCTGGGAACAGGCTGCCACTGTCACCAGCAGGTACTGGGAGCACACACTGACTGTCCTGGCCTCATAGATGGGGCAACTGCATCTTAAGTTGCATGGGCAAGATTCAAACTGCCCTTCCCAGCAGGAAGCAAACAAATTATTCACACTAAAGCCAAGGAGATTCAGGTCAGAGGTTGTAGACATCTTTTTATCTGAAGGGAACACGTGAATAAATGACACTTGAAGGTTTGTTGTTATTGCTTTTTAAAGTACAGAATAGAAAAAAAAATCTGTGACAGGACAATCGAGATTTAAGGGATCTTTGAAGTCTAATCCTTCTTGATTACAGGGATAAAGTGTCTGTTGCTGTGCAGTGGATAGTTTTGAAGCATATTTTGATTAAGTGGAACCAGGCACATTTCTTGGTAATAGTGAGAATGACCTGGACTGCTTGCTGTGTGAGTAAATCCTCAGCAAGAGACCTCTCACCAAACAAAACACTTAAACCACACAACCCACAGGAGAGCCAGTCTGGAGAGATGCTCTTCCTAGATTCTGTGGGGAGGCCTTTGATATATTTTAATGTGTTTCGTTATCCTATGAGGGGGTGAATGATTTCAGCTTGACCCTAAAAGCTGCAAGGGGAGGTAGTTTTGTCTCCGAGGGAGTTTATCCTGATTTTCCTTTCTATTGCACTTTTATGGTCTGAAACAAAATGGAGAACCAGAATCACTGCTCAGAGCTCCAGACAACACCCTGCACCTCACATTTTTGTCAGATACAAGGCATACAGTGGGGTTTTGCAACACAGGTGTGCCAGAGAAGGAGTCTCAAGCACACCCTCCTTTTGATATTGAAATCTACACCATCATTTACACCGTTTTCCGGATCAGGTCAAGTATGAACATTATAAAATGTACAAATGCCACCATATTAGACTTATCAATTAGTATGAACCTGGTTTCATATTAGGATTTTCTTTGATAATACATTTAATTAGATGGGGCTAGAATCAGCTCTTTCAGGCTACAAAGTAAATAGCAATTTTTAAATTTTTTTTTTTTAGCCTATGGTGTTTTTAAAAGGAATGCAAAAGGACTTACCAGAAACAAGGCTACAGCACTCCCCAGGATGAAGCCTGCGATCACGTCCGAACAGTGGTTCCGATACTCAGACACCCGATTGAGCCCGGTGAGGAAGGCAGCACACAGGGTACCCAGACACAGCACGGGTTTGGCTAGCCTGCTACTCTTTGTTTTAATTGTGCTTGTGATGTACATCTGAAAGAAAGGGCAAGCCAAAAATAAAAACGGGCTCTGCCAGAAATGCATCCTCCCCACCCGGACAAATCCTAAATCAGCAAGGATGTCACAAAACCCATGATTCATTAAGAAAAAAAAGCACTGGGAAATGGAAGAAGAGCTTTCAGGTAATGCAGAGAACACTTTAAAGAGTACAAAACTGATACTGTTAAATGATGTGAAATATCCCCTTGCATTTACATACTGGACTTTTTCTGAGCAGGTATGCACAGGCTCAGCTTTACTGACTCTGTGCAAGTACTGGCTCGTATGGTGGCAAATGCACTCTGAATGCACGACTAAATGTTTGCAAAGGGAGTCAGGAATTCATGCTTACACTCCTGCAGAAACTGTAATGTGCAGAAGATGGAGTGCCTAGAATCTGTATGAACTAACTGCTTCAGTTTCCTAAGTGCTGTTAAGTTTAAGGAACAGAGAACACTGAGAGAAACCATTCCAGCCATTTTCTCTGCAAGATGAAAGGAAACACACAGTATGAGAGAGGTTTCTTTCAAAACAAAGTTGATTTTGAAAATGTAATTCCAGAACATGAAGTTTCACTCTTCTCCAGATATTTTTTCACCAACCTCACATGTTTCTGGCAGTTTGCATTTTCTTTTTTAATACATTCTGACAGAGAGTAAAAACATATGGGTCACAATTAGCAGCCAGTCATTAATTCTATAGCCAATTCAATAATAATAATTCAATAATTCAAGCAAACCAAGCCTGATGGCAAAACAATTCAATAAAATCATTTTTCAGCAAACAAGTGTGTATGCCCGCACGATTTCCAAAGCTTTCATAATTTGACCTGTTCCTGCCAATTGTTTTTCACACCTGAACCTGACTGCAGCAGATGCTTTGGCATGACAGCTCACAATGAGCACTAGGCGGCAACCTTCACCCAGTCTTGGCTGGCAGGTTGAGCTGCACCTATCACCAAAACTCACGTTAAGGTTCTTTGGAAACAATAGGAAAAAATAAAATCACTGCCACTGCGTGAATAATTACCACCCACCCTCTCACCCCGTGCACTTCTCCTAGTCAATTCAATCGAGCAATAGGGAGCCAGATTGCTTTCCTGTTCCCCACCGAAGCACTACTGCTGTTTGCAGTGTCCAAAGGAGAATCCATCACCTCTTTAGAGCAAGAATGCAGTCCTGCTGCAACAGCTGTAAACCTCAGCTGCAGGGAACAACCCACACATGCTTGTTTCCTTACAGGTATGATATGAACCTGGATCTTTGGGTTACCCACGAGGGAAGGTTCTCTTTATCACAGATGGGAAATGTCTGTAATTGAAGTTTCACACGTCTCGGCAAAAAACCATAAACTTGTAGTAAAGAGAACATTTTTAGCAATGAGGGTAATCAACCATGCGAACAGATTGCCAAGGGAAATCTGTTAAACCCTCGTGAGGAGGGTTTTAAGCGAGACAAACTGTTTTCCCAGAAGGTAGGCTCCAGTTCATCCCTAAATCACACACTGAGCTCAGAAATAACTGGGAGAGCTTCTCCATTCTGGTCAGACTTCCCAATCTCTGCAGCTTGATCTTTATTTTCCATGTCCCTGAAGCCAAGATATTTTTTAGGACTGTCACAGTGTTTACCCATGTTTAGAGCATGGTTTCAAAGCTTTGTGCAAGAGACTAAAATCTCAGTCAAAGTCTCCTACAATTTGGTTTCCTAGGCACAGCAAGTGTTTTTGAAAATTTCCCACAATGCTATTTATAGAGTAAATTTATTTACAAACCTCTAAATGTCAAAACCAGAGAGAAGGAGGAAAGAAGTGAATATAAAAGCATGTGAAGAAAATATTAAAAAATGAACTACATATCACTTAACTGTATAAATTACCTATTCGGCTTCTTTGCTGTGCTCTTATCACTACACTCAAGCAGTGTATTTAGCAATATGCAGTGTGTGATAGAAGCATTTATCCCATGGGATTTCCCTCCCATATTTTTCAGACAGACAAAATCATAGACAAGGAGGCTTTTTTGTCTTCAAGTTTAAAAGAGACACACATATATATGTTTTTATATATGCAAATATGTGCATATATTTAGAACCTATGTTACATCTATAATGAGAAAGGCAGAGTGGAAGAAGTCTGTCTTGTCCCTTGAGCAGAAAGTGAGGAGATTTGTTACAGTTTATTTTCCTTAGAAAATTCAAAATTTCATACCAATATTGGAAAACTCTGTGTCCTAGAAGCTTTACAGAAAATCTTTTCCTTTACCATAGAGATTCCTATGGTAAGAGAGAAGCAGAATCTTTGACAATGATGCTCAGTGAAGCTGTTCAAGGTGCCAAGGCCTTGAATTGATCAGGGTTGCAGAAGGTATTTGCCGTTCAGCATTTCCAGATGTTGGAAGTTTCATGCCACAGTGCAGAAACCCAGAGAAGCTGATGCTAGTCATGGGGTGGGATTGTGGTGGTGCATCTCTCCCCCCCTTCCCTGGCTGCACTGTGAGCTCAGGAATTCTTGTTAAGCCTTGGCCTTGACAAACTGCACCTGGACTAAGCCCCTCTTGACCTTATCAGAAACACTGTCTGTTCCCAAGATCTAACAGGTGTCTAACAAGAACCTGTTTTTAATGAAAAACTTGGAAACTTATTTTTCTTGCCTGAATAACTGCCTAAGTGGTTGTTATTATATTTTTCTTACTGAACATTCAACGAAAGTTACTGACTGCAATTGCACCCAGGATGGAAAATTACCTTAACTATGGCCCGCTCTTTTGAGACCCCCTGAACACAGGCCCCAAGTGAGATCCTTTTGAGCTCTCAATTCCCAGAAGATAAGGGGCTCATGTGGATGTCTCAAACACGGATAACCAGATGGCCGTGGAGCCAACCAAGGACTGTTGGCAATAACAGACCAGAATTGTTGGTAATAACCAAGGACTGTTGTTATTAACACGGCCATGAGAAAGAACAAGTTTTGTCTGGAGAAGCAGGGCCAGGGAGAGATAGGGCATTTTTCTGTGACAAACAACCACAACACGGCACAGCGCAAGCGCAGGAATAAGTGGCATGGACTACAGGGTGGGATTAAGACCCCCAGAGCCCTCCGACCCATTTCCAGAAAGGTCTGAAAGAATGGACTGCATGTGATAATTAATTTACGTAGAAAGTGATAAACCCATCTTCCGTGTGGGGAAACCTGCCCATAAAATGGCATGTCCTGAAGCCCAGGTGGTGCCCTCATGACTCTGGACATCTCATTGGCTGGACCAATGCAGGTGGATTGATGCTGAAACCAGGAATGCTGACCTCTTTCTCTAGCCTATTATTTTACCTTGGAAAAGGAGCTTAAAATCATGTGTTTCTAAGTGCACAGCAGCATGCTGTACGTACAGTGGCTGCCATCTCTTCCTGTGGTAATTCCGTGAGACTGATAAAATTTCATTAGATCCCATTCATATTTTTTTATAAGTATGGAAGCCAGGGCTGCCAGCCCTTTTCTCTTTCCCCTATTTTAGGCATACAGGATTCATCTCTGCTTGCAGAGATCACAGAAGTGATGCTTTGGGTTTGCCTTAGCTTCTTTAACAGGTGACCAAAAAAAGTCTAGTTAATTAAATATAAAACCCAGATTATAAAAAAACCCAAAACCATGAAAAAGCCACAAAGCCAAACCAATCACAGTGGGAGTATTTCCAGCAGCAAAGTAATGAACACGTGAGTACAGAGACATCTGCAGAGGATACTCGAGGTTCAGTGATGGGAGGAGACTCCCAGATCCCAACAGACTTTTATAAAATGAAAACCAATGTTTGTTCTGATTCCATTCTCCTTCCTCCTCATATTTTACCTGTTTTATTTTTCTTGCTCCATGGCTCAATTCTTCAGCTTTATGCAAAATACAGCTATTACTAAGCAAATAACCTGTGTTTTATGTTCAGCAGCCCACATTATCATGCATATTAGAATCAGCAAGAGACTTTACAAAAAATTGCACACAGCACAGTTATTAAGTAAAGTTGGATATGAACAATGAATTTCTTGTGTAATGCTCATGTTATTCCCAGCTGACAGACTAAGAAAAGCCAAGTGACAACACTTTTAGTTCTAGAAGGTGACTTCAGGAATAGAACTGGGCTGAAATTGGACTGTAGGCTGAAATGCCTTAGGGACAGTCTTTCATGACTTTGTGGCTCAGAATGAGTTCCACGTCCTGGCTCCCTCTGACATGTGCCTATGTGAGCACAAGTGCAGGCCCATCACAGGTACTCTTGGAAGACTAAAGCTCAGAAACACTTGGGACTTAAGCTCAGGAAGGAAACACAGCATTCCCCTTCAGCTGTAGCGGTCAGCCTGTTTGTAGAAGATCTGCCTTCCTAGAAAACAAGGGAGGCTGGGGAGGGAAAGTCCATGAAAGGATGTAATTGGCTTAGGAGAGAACCAGGACTAAGCCTGACCCTGGAACTTCCACTTAAGAGTTCATCTTGATGCAAACAGCTGCTAAAACCATGTTGAGTTTATTGTGAACTGTATTTCACACATGGTTGCATATTGTTCAGAAGTGCTGTGCACAAAATGTTACAGGCTTTCCAAACAGTTCCCAACAGATCCTGATCAAAGGAATTGCAGTTTGTTTCTCCATCATTATTCACACAACATTCAGTGCAAACAGATGGTTTTGAAACAGCAGTGGGTGGACTCTTCATTTTAGAAGTAATAATGTGGTGTTTTATTCATCTGCTACCAAGAGCACAAGGTAAAATATTCAGTAAATACCCTTTCTTTAATAAGTTTAAGGCTTTTCTTGCATACTGATAACCTACAGACAGACTCCGACACTAGTCTAAGTCAAGCTATAGGGGAAGAAGAGACCTAGGTTAATCCATTTTCAGATCAGAAGCAGGTTAAGTCATTGGATCTTTGTGGCAAAACCACTAAGGTTTCCTGCTTTGTTAATAAGATTCTTGGATCAATTTTCAAGCATCACAGAAACTTTAGCCAGAGGACACAAATGAGCAGTTGATCTGTTTCATCAGAGTTTGTAAGGCACTTTCCTTCCTGACTGCATAGCTGTGTCACCTTGTCCCTGTGTCAGCTGGGGTGCATTTCTCTGTGATAACAACAAAATTCTGGCACTGATTTTTATTAGAACCTTCTTTGCACAGAGAGTTCAGGTCCTAAACAAGGGAAGCAAAATTCATTCTAAGTTCAGCCCCCCACTGAAATGGCACAATTTAAATTTTAAATGTTCAATAACACATAGCATGTGAACCAATGTAGCAATCCAGAAGCTGTTTGAAGATCAGCTTGATTTTAATGTTCATGATACAGGGGCAGAGAAAAGAAGAGACTGAATCAGAAAATCAGCAGCAAAGTCAAGTTTAGGACCTCATGCCTCTTCATGCAGTGCCTCAAAAGCAATGAGCATTTCATTTACCTGTACCAGGATTGGTAAAATGGAGAGAGAAGGAGATCTTGCCCTACAGATAAAGAAAAAAGCTGTCCCCCAAACAACCCTCATTTTCTCAAAAAATCCATCGTAAGAAAAATGCCCCATCTAGATGCACATACAGAAATCTCTCATGCAAGTCAGCAGTCAACCCTGGCACCCACCGTGGCGTATAAAGCTGAGTAGATGCTCAAAGCAGCATGTTTGGATGGAAAGGATCTCCTGGCCTTCTCAATCACCTCCACATCCCCAGTGCAGATGTTGCCGTTGTTTATGAACTGGTGGTGGGCCCGACAGTCGTTCCCAGTGTAGTTGGGCTTGCACACAGTCAGGAAGTAGGGAGCCAAGTTCCCAGTCACAACCTGCCCGGCGTTTACAAAGATGTCAGTGGCAAAAAGTCCAAATGCAAACACTCCTGTGAGGAAAGGTTAAAAACAGTGATTATTCAAACAGGTTTAGAAAGTATCACAGTACCTGAGAGACATAATGAGAGCAGTTTCATGAATTTACAACAAATCTGTGGCAAAAAAATGAGATCTCTGAACCTGAAAGAGCAGTGTAGTGCTGAGACACAATAGTTTTCTTATCTAACATAACTACCTAGTGTCAAGTACCTTTTGGATTTTAACTATTCACCATCTTGATGTTGAAAAATTACAATCCTGATCTAGCAATACCTGGCATGTCCTTCTGGAAGCAACCCAGTGCTTTGCTCTGGAAGGCAGCTGCAATTCAGCTCACGTCACCAGGAGCACATAACCACAATCCTATAAGATGAAGTTATTCACTTGAATACAGGAACTTTTCCAGGGTTGTGAAGCATCCCCTTGATCAATACTGCAGTAGTCACATCCTTCACTGACTTCCCATGGGTGTTATCAGTACCTGCTACAACTGCTGTGAACATATATGAGGATCTTTTAGATGCAAGTAATGCCTACAGACCAAAGGTACAGAACAGCAGGTTCACTGAATTACCAAACCTGAATGTTCTGAAAGACTCAATCAGCTCTCCTCTTCCCCTTCTCATCACTAAGGGTGAGTAAAGTGCCACAAAACTTAGAACAAATAAATATTGGCTTCTGATGTGGGAATATTAAGGGTCATTTATTTTTGCTTTCTCCCTTCTGTAACTCTGTAAGCAAAAGTCATTTAAATTATAAATTAGCTGAGATTGTTATGTATTCAAATACGACCAAGAGCTGGAGCTCCAGGGAAATCATCTTAGGGGAGCTGTGATAAAATCTTAAAGAGTTGGCACCACCCTGATTGTAACATCTTCACTACTTATCTATACTGAGTTAAATAAAGAAAAAAAGGCTGCTATAGTTTGAGACACAAAAAATATGAGGGGGTTAGCAAAATAATGCAGCATGTACAGACAGTAACATAAAATAGAACTATATCTAAAGCGGATTTGTTGTATGAATGTTGAGGGGGGCTTGCCCGTGCCAGTGAGCCAGAGAGATGGTTTGGTGTCACTGTGGCACAGATCCCTCTCTGGGGTACTGATGGGAAGAGCCCTGTCCTTGGGCAACAGCTGGACGGGCTAAAAGACTGTGGAACCATTCATCCTTACCACTCTTCCCCAAGATTGGCAAGGAGCATCACCACAGTGAAAATTATTCTGGAGGCCAAGTGTATAAGTATCCTTCATGTCAGTTTATTTTTATTTATTGTTAATGAACTGGCATGGATTTAAAAAGCCAGTGGTGGCCAAAGAAGGAGGCTGCCTTCGTCTGGTTCTAGGCTGCAGGACCAGCCCCTGTCTTTTCAATGGTGTGACAGTTTTCCTCCTGTTTATCTCACTATGTGTCTGTGTTTAAAAGCAGAGAGCACTGACACTGCTCCTTTATTTCCTTTATCCCTCTGCTAATATTTTAAATCCATGGTTTTCCACAGCCAGCAGGAACTTCTCACCTACATTAGTCAGTGCACAAGCAAGTTCAAATGAAAAAGCCAGAAGGGTATCTTTTCAGCCTGGTGAAACAGCTGAAGTTATGACCAAGCTCAATCGTGTTTTATATACAGCTCTCTGTCAAAATTTAATTTTTTTTTTGGCACAGCTTGCTTTAAATGGCAACTTTCTGATGTGCTGTGCAAATCACAGGGAATGCAGTGAGGATTATTACCCAGCCTTCTACAATAGTCAGAGGAAATTTAGGTGTCAGGCAGTCTGGCCCACGCTCTTTATCATGTAAGTACAAGCCAAGAACCGAGATGTTTCAGAAAAAACTCACTGGCTTCACAAACCTATTTCAATTTCTAGGAAGTGCACAGGTACAAAGGTGCTTTTCTCCACTAAAAAAAGAAGTTTCAACACCTACATTTTCTCAGTATTTGGTAGCACAAAAAGCGCTGGCCCAGTCTCAGCTGCCAAGGCCTGCAGTAGTCTGCAGAAGAGCAGAGCAAGCCACGGCTGAAACCTTTATCACGTTCTGGCTGTGGTGCATTTTGGCATTGTGGTTGCTGTAATTCCTCTCTCACAGCTCTGCCAAGCTGTGGTCTGAGAAAATCACAGCTATGTGCAGCCATGAGCCCGGCTGGCAGGGATGTGACCCTCGCAGGCTGATTACACATTGTGTCTCTGGAGACTTGGAGCGAGGGTTGGCTGTAATTGATTTAAAGGCTGTAATGCCAGCACGCCTGGGCAGCGGCGGACAGTCCCCTGATGGTTTTTGTACCTCAGGAATCCATCTGTTCAATGGATTTGTTCAATGACCTACAGCAGCTGAACTAACTGACCAGAGCACAAAAATGCAGTGACGTGGTTGCCAGGTTTTTAGAGGCAGACAAATTGCTCTGAAAGGCTTCAAGGGAAGGGCAACGAGCCCTTGCTCTTCAGGGTCATACAGCTGAAGTCTGAGATACAATGCCAGAGAGAGAGAACGGGAGAAGATGTGCCTCTTCCAGACCCTGACATTCAGGTGGAATGGGAGGTGGTGTCATCCTGCTCAGCAGCAAGTGCTTTATCTCACTGTGCTCACTCTGGGCCAGAAAACCTGGGAATGAACTTCAGTGCAGAACTTAGCATATGCTGACAAAAGATGGGAGCAGTGCAAGCCACACAGGAAGCAGACCTACAGCTGCTCACTAGCAGAAAGGATGGAGGTTAATTGCAGTTACATAAAGCCAATCTTCCCCCTCAGCCACACGTGTCACATAGTCTGGCTGCAGAAAGAGGCCTTAAAGAAGGAGAAGCAGCTATGTCTGGAAAGGCTTCCCAACTTTTTCTCACTGTCTTGACTCTCAGCTGTGTTTGTGTGTCTCAGGATCAGCCAGAAAAATGAGGCTGGAAGACAAAACAATAAGCAGAATGTAACTGGGAGAGATACTAGTTTAGGCTAGAGATAAGAGGTCAGGCAGTACTCCCTGCTACTCTTGTCAGCTGCTCCAGAGTCCAAGAAGGAAACAAGGACCAGATTTTAACACATCTTTGCCTCCAGTGAGAAAGACCTTAGACAAACTAAATGTTCAAAAGAAAAAAAGAACAAACAAGGAAAGTTCTGTTGAAAAGTGCTAATGACAGACAACGTGAAGCTTGACTTTCCAGCTCCATCTCACCTGAACACTTACTTGCCTTGGAAGAAAAATCTAAATATTTAGCAGATTCAATTTTCCATGCTTCATTTCTAAATTCTCCACTTGCACATCCCTCTAAATGACTGTCAAAAAGTCCTTCATGAACCCCTGACTTCTGGGCTCTAACCCACATGCCATTCTCACGTTCTATCTCCTATCCAGCTCCTTGTGTGGCTCTTCATCAGTGTTGCCACCTCCAGCTCTATTGCTTTTGCTAACAGAGGCATCTGCCCTGAAGAAGAATCCAGCTCTTCTCACTCACTGTAACCTCAGTGAGTTTACAACCCTCTCTCCTCCCTGCAATTCATGCTCAAGCTCTCTTCTTCCACTCTGAATCTCTGTAACATCAGTCACTGCAGCTGCTTGTTGACTCCATGGAAACTCTGGCTATTATAGGCATTTAAAATGCCATTGGTTTAAAAAAAAACCCAAACCACCACCACAACAAAAATCAACATAAAGTCCCTTGGGACTTGTAGAAGAGTAGCTGAAAAGACATTGGGAAGAGACAAGTGGGAAGGCAGTGGGTGGAAACAGAATCAGGAGGTAGAAGGCTTTATTACAGAAAAACCATGAAACCCTTAAGTAAAGTGACAAAAGAAACAATGCATTGAAGGGCTTATGAGACATCAGAAGCTGGGCTCTTCAGTAACATATCATCATGTTTTCTACCAAGGATATTTATTTAGTCACTCCTCTCTCTCTCCCAGTGCCCAGTAGATTATCTAAATTTTTCACTCTCAACCTAATTTGCTTGGAAAATATTCATATTTCACATGCACACTCATACTCCCCTAACCCCTTTCCACCCCGCTCTTTTTTAAGGAAGACTAGAGTTTCAGTGGAGAGTGTCCCTGGAAGGACTCAGGGCTCTGTGGGAATGCTGATCCTCAGCCCATCTCTGAATGTTTTGCTGTAAGAATCCTGTGAATCCATTAAAGCCATATATTTAAAGTCCTGTGACTCAGGCTGTGCTAAACCACCCTTCATCATTACATCTTAAAGGGCGTGTTACAGGAGACCTGTATCATTAATCCATTTTACAGCTAGAGAGATGGGGGTTGCAGGATAATTTATTGTCCTGTTGCCATGACATCAGGAACAGGCTCAACATCAAGCTTCTGAGCACTCATAACCTGATCCTGGGATTGGCTTTGACCTTCCACTGAAGACTCCACAAAGCTCACCACTCAAGGGATTTACTGCCTCTTGGGCCTGCCCGCTTCACCTGGGGATGTCCTGCCTGGACATTGTAAGAAGGCAGACACGTGGTCTGAGCATGCCAGAAGAAACTCAGTTCCCAGTGCAAAGGTACCCTGGAGGCTCAAGACTCCTCCCGACAGATGCACAGGGTACCTTCTTTTCTTACTGCTTTCACAGCTACCAGTTTTCATCTAGACAGCTGCTGCCAGCTCAGAGCCTGGCATCAAAGGGAACAGTAAGGGTTGATTTGTCCTCGGCACAGTGACCTGTTTCTCATTGTGGGGGTTCTTCAGTGATAAGACCTATAGTAGTTGAAGCTGCTGCAGCAGTTTAGTTTAGGGGCAACATCCTCAGAAACAGCTTGAGCCCTACAGAAAGGCAGCCAGTTAATAACAGAACATGCACTGTTTCACAGTGAACTTCAGATTCAAGGCAGGCAGAAGGACAAGGTCAGGTAAGCTGTCTCCTGCAGCTGCTCAGGGAATTGACATCAGAGCTCTGGGATATATCCATCCTATTACAATAAACTCAATGTGTGTATAAATCTTGTAAACCTTTATTTGCTGAACTAAGATCTTAATTTGCTGAAATAAAGCCCTAATTTCATTATTTAGCTGCCCACGGTGAGGTGTCACCATGCTTTAGATTAAGTTGTCAACAGAAGCTGATCTGCACCATTTGTTAACGGCAAATTATGCGCATCCAAAGCAAAAGCCACTGGTAACAAGCTGGTGAAGCACGCTGCATTTCTAGATATCTGAACTGGAGAGGGGCTACTCGCATGTTATCAGGGCTTTGCAGGTAGACAACTTAATCACGTGGATTAGAAACCTAATATAATGAAATGCAACACAATGTATACCGTAGTCACCCTGCCAGATTGGGTCAGGGAGGTCTGAAACCCTGATCCTGGGGGTATGATAGCAGCTGTGCATAAAACCTCGACTGAAGCCATCCACTAAGATATTTTGTAACTCCTATTTGCAATACAAAGGATGAAGTAGAACACTGAAGAAAATGCAAGGTGGAACGATGTTAACAAAGTATTGAATGGGAAATTACAAGACAGAATGAATAAAACTACAAAAGGCTGTGTAGGCTCAAGGTGGGAGACAGAAAAGAGGCAGAGGCCCAGGAAACAGCCACCCTTACCAATTAGTTTCCCAAAGGTTCAATACATAAACAGCAAGTTTTGGCAGCAGAAATTGATGATAGAACTGCTGGGAAGGGTGGGGAGAGGAGGGAAGAGAGAGGATGTAACTAAAGTAAAGCAGTGCAGCAGCAATATATTAGAAAAAACTGCTTCAAAGCAATTGCACACCATTAGTTTGACCTGAAAATCTTTTAAAAAAAGGTCTGTGAAAGCAGCTGTAAAAGATAAAGATGAAGATGGAACAAATTGCAACATACATCAAAGTCTGATGTTTCCAAGCTAAGCCAGCTTTTTTCACTGATAAAGAAACTGATTTTCTAAATATATGGAACACAGAAGGTTTCACCAATCTAGGCTGCAGTACAGGACCTGACATATACTGCAGCAAGGTGAGAGGCAGTCCTTTGCCACAAAAGCAAATGTCTATCAACATGAAGGATTCCTGTCTGGGCTAGGAGGCAAGAGGAAATTGTGATTCTTCTTCATGCGGACAAAGAAACAGGGAGGGATTTAATACAAAGCTCAACACTCAGAGCCATCACTAAACTCAGGAGGGGAGGCTCTTAGAAACAGACGTCTGTTGATGAGACCTTGAGGAAAACAAGGAGAGAATCAACAGAGAGCACAATAAACAAGATAAGAAAAAAACAGGAAAGAAACATGGGGCTTTGCCAGCATTCCAGAAAAGCTGCAGGTTTTTTGTTTTGCTCCACCTTCAAAG
Source organism: Ptilonorhynchus violaceus (assembly GCA_013397565.1). Taxonomy (NCBI): domain Eukaryota; kingdom Metazoa; phylum Chordata; class Aves; order Passeriformes; family Ptilonorhynchidae; genus Ptilonorhynchus; species Ptilonorhynchus violaceus. Next base: position 260,896 of record VZRJ01004642.1, on the reverse strand, counting down.
TGCAAAACAGTGCTTAATTTGGTATACATCAAGGAAATGCAAGTGGAGAGGAGCTCAAATCTCACAGCCAAACCCAAAAGATTCAATGGAGATTGTATGATAAGGGTCCTTGTCTTCCACGGGTCTGAAAGACAGTTTTGAAGTTTCTCTGTTTGCTTCTCTTTCCTTACAAAAATAAGTGAATGTTCAGTGAAGTATCTATAGCTTTCTGTTTGTTTTGTGGAAAGTACATTTAGGCTACTATTCTTAAAATCCTATCCCTTCCCAGCAGCCCCCGTTACAGAGTTAGGGAGGGAGAAAAAGCCTCGTTGCCTTTCTAAAATTCGGGAACAGCAACTCTCAAAAGCTCTCCATGATGTGCCTTGCAGGGTCAGACAGTGGCGTTCATTTTCCCTGACACATGAACACCTAGACACATTGAAGGATTTTTCTCATCCTTTTGAGTAATATAAACTGTAATGCCTTCTAAGGCAATTTTCCAAGGAGTTGAATTACTGCTTTCTGCAGGTAACAAAACTAAATTGGCCGCAAACTTCTTTGCAACAAGCCAGACTGCTTGCTACAGAAAAGAACTTACTTAGAAGAGAACTTACTTAATCAGCTCTGTAACTTCTGGCCCTAAAGTCTGTCAAGAGAAGATGCACACAGAGAAATCCATGTACAAGCAACCTGGTTGTCTCTGCAGAGCCAAGCACTTGCAAAGCCTCTTTTTGGAGCAGGCAGCTGTATGGAACTGACTTCCCTGGATCATCCAGCACAGGGTACAGCTGCTCAGTCTATGCCATGTTTTCAAAATGCAGGTGAAACGCAAAATGAAAGACATCTTCAGATCCTTTCATTACTTATTTCATCCGACAAATTCTACTTCACTGCAGAGGCAGGGAAAAGTTTTCAGAAGAAAACAAGCATATAGTCAGTGTAGTTTCAGTGTCGTTTAAGACAAGGCAAAGACTTCAAGCCACTTCTAATAATATTAGCTTCATTTTTCTCAGGAAAACAAACACTGCTGCAAGGCCAAGATTCATTGCCCTAGCACAGTTTATGCCCTACTGCTTTCTGAGAGTCCACTGTATCATCGCTAACCCCTTCTCTTCCACCAGAAGAACAACGGCACAAATGTTTAAGAATAAAACTAGCTGTAAGGAAACATACTGAGCAAGTGCTTAACCTCCATGATCTAAGGACTTTTAACACTGACCCCGCAGGCAAGAGTGTTTGATTGGGACTTTGCAACACGCCAAATGTGCTGGAACAGCCAAAAAGCCCTGAGTGGCCCAGTGGACTCTGCTACCCTGCTTCTCTCGTAGTGGCAGTTTGCTGTCCATCAATATATCCTGGAGGTTATGTGAAGTTCAAGGGTATTTTACTTTTAACTGCATTCCTGTGTCTTTTGTCCCCACCACCAGCACACAGTCTGGGCCCAAGTAACAAACCAAAGGTTGTTTGCTTCCACCCCCATGGTGGCAGAAGGGACATTTCACTCCCTACCTTCCATGCATAAAGCAGCAGGCACAGAGGGAGGTGAGGGAGAAGGAAAATCACAGTTCTTTTTCCTTTGCAGCTTATATTTGCTTATGACAAAAAATACTAGGTAAGATCTTCAACTCCATGCTCTGAGGAAATATCCCTGCCTGCAGCCTGGGATGTGCTCCGTGGAAGCAATACAACACTTGCCACAGCCACAGCAGACATTTTCATGCCAGGTCAAGCTCAGAAATTCAGCAGTGGCAGGGAAGAAGCCATCCAGGTATTTTCAGCTTTTTTCTACCATTGCTTCTTCTAAGTCAGAAAGTGAATTTGGACTCATGTCTCTGTGAGAGGCAGTGTGGGAGGGTGCTTCACCTCTGAGTGCACAGGTAGGGCAGTGCCGTGATGCTCTGTAGGCAAAGCCCCTCTTGGTCAGTGGGGAGCCATGTGGGGAGCCACTGATCCATGCCAGCAGCCACACATTCCATCCCACACATGAATTTGGGACTAATCAACAGTGTGAAGAAGCTAAAGCATTTTGCAAGCACCATATAAAGCAACCTCCAAATGGTTTAATGACAGAACTTCATTTCTCAGCAATTAACTCAATGGAAGCTCTAAGAAAAAGCAAATAGAATGAAAATAATAACATTATTTTGAAGTGAGCTCTGGGCTTTTTTACACTGTGCTCAGCTGAACATTATGTGGCAGAGCTATGGATGTTAAAATTAGAGCTGAAAAGAAAAATGCCAAATAAATGAGCTGGTGAGGACCAATTTGTAAGTAAAATGGGTAGCTTACATAAACTAGCAATGATGGATTTATTCAATAAGGATTTGATTGGTATAACCTTTCTTCAAGGGTCTCAAAAAAGCATTAAGCTCAGCAGAATATGATTTAAACCAGCTCCAGACAGCATGATATGGCAAATTTTGAAAGTTACCTTGGAAATCCCGAGGGGACTATCCCTCTAAGGTGGAAGATGCCTGCAAAGATTTCACAGCTTAATTAATTTTGTGACGTACTTTGTCAGGGTGTTTCTTTCTGGTTTTGTGCAAACAGGGTCCAAGCTTGCCGTGCCACAGGATGCTTACCTATAAAACGTATTATTCTTCGAAGCAGTGGGTTCAGGTAACAGCACTCTCCAGTCAAAATAGTTTTCTCTTGAATGATTAGGGTTTCTCGGGTTGACTTTATGAAATACATGGATATCTCACCAATAAAAATCTGCGAGGAAGGGGAGAGAAACAGAAGGTTAAAAATTACATGAGCAAACATGACAACGTGGGTGACTAGTCCCAGCCCACAGAAAGTGCTGCACAGCAATGTGTTTTTGGGACATGGCACTTCCACTGTGAGCCTACACTTAGTCAGCATGAACTGACACAGACCCAGCTCCCAGCCAAGAGCGGGGTCATTCTTGCACTCAGTGGTGCAGAGACCCAGAGAAGCTGACTTTAGTCATGGGGATGGACTGTGGTGGTGCATCTCTGTCCCCCTCCCCTGCCTGCACCGTGAGCTGAGAAATGCTCGTTAAGCCTTGGCCTTGATGAGCTGCAGCTGGACCAAGCCCCTCCTGAGCTCATGAGAAACACTGTCTGTTCCCAGGAACTCCTGTTGTCTGAGCAGCACCTGTTTGTTCATCAACAGCCTTGGAAACTTATTTTTCTTGCCTGAATAACAACCCAAGTGAAACAATATTTTTGTTGTTGAACTTTCCAAAAAAGGGTACCAACTTGAATTGCACCCAGGATGGAAAATTATCATAACTAAAGCCCTCTCTCGTGACCCTATAAACAAGGGTCCAAAGTGAGATCCTTCGGGGCTCTCAATTCCCAGAAGATAAGTGGGTAATGTGGATGTCTCAAACACTGATAAGTGGAGGGCTGTGGCGCCAACCAAGTACTGTTGGTAATAACAGACAAGAACTGTTGGTTGTAACCAAGGACTGTTGTTATTAACAAGGCCATGAGAAAGAACAAGATTTGACTAAATGTCCTGTTTTATTTATTTATCAAAAATGAAGTCTCCAAAGAACCGCTGATCATAATGTTAGCTGTGCCTATGTATTACATATTTTTGTATGATCAGAATATTTGTGCTTTCTAGAAAAATAATAGCTGCTTCCCATAGGAGTAGGATCACTATTTCTTAAGCACTTAGAACTAATTTAATCTGTTGCACCGGGGCCTATCTGCCCTCACTGAAGCTAGACAGAATTTAATCACAGGCTTTAGAGGCAACAATGGTCCATGCACAGGAGAAACTTCTGAACATATCACTTATCATGCTCTGTCAGCAGGCTTTAGAAATGGAAACCAGGAGCTTTTCAGAAAGACAGAGTTTGTAATTAAAGTTTTGAAATAAAAAAAACCCTCCTGAAGTGGAAGACATGAGCTTTTAAAGGGGAGCACTCAAAATTATTACTTTAATACATTATTATAGGACACATGCAAGAGAAATCTGTAGTGCTAGAGAACAGTCAGAGAAATACATAATAGAAGTGTGTGTGTCCACACACACACACTGGCAGAGACACCCGGAGAGTATAAATGTCAAGGAAGTCACCTTAGTTCACTTTGAGTGCTGGAATGGTCTGTTTTTTCAAGGGCAGCAGTTTATCCTTATTAAGCCAGATGAGCATCCTTATTGATTATTGACATTCAAGCCAAGTATGCTCAACCTCTTTATAATTCTACCCGCTGATGGCGAGAGATGTGGAGTTGTAAAATGCATGTCGATAATGGCATCTGGAGGGGAGCCGGTGCACGGGAGCTGCACTGAAATATTGCCTTTATCCCGTTTCACTCCATCTGCTCTGAACGGAATTGGCAAGCAGTTCAATAAGCTCAGCTCACTAACGACGGGGCTGGGAATTAAGAAAAAGACCATCTGCACTAAAGCAGTTTGAAAGTGACACTCTGTTTCAAACCGTTTATTATTTGAATTATTGCAATGTTCAGAAGTTTGAATTCATGCTTTGGCTCTCTGTCTGCCCAGGGCTGTACATACACACTGAGAGACAATTCACACTCTGAAGGAATTCTGCTCTAGGAAGACAGAGACCTAGAGTGGCCTCTAAAAAACCCTGAACTTTTCAAATAAGAGACACTTAGGTATAAAACATACTAATAATCCTCCTGTAACAATACATCCATCTTTAAAGTTCCTTTGCATCACAAGTTAACACAGTTTTTTCCTGCTTCAATTCCCATCTTTGTTTCTATAAATCTAGCTGTCTGGCATACTCCTAGCAACTCCCATGTGGATAGATTAGTTCCACTTAGATTTAGGAGTAAATTTTGCCAGGTTGTAAATCTGTCCAATTTCATTCCACTGATTTAAGCAGAGTTATCCCAGATTTCCTACAGCAAAACAGATCAAAATGTGATTTTTTTAAAATGAATACTGCCTTTGGTTTAATACAGAATTTAGGTATATGGCAATAAAGCTGTATTTGTGTGGTGATACAAAGTGATTCAACACAACTGGACTATTCTTGTCCTATCATCTCTAGCACTGAATTTAGCTGCCGAATTTTGTTTTCTTATATGTTTAACGTGGGCTCTAGAAAGTAAGCCTTGCTGTTTCCTAAAAATTCAATGGGTGATTGGACACCTGATTCTGAAAGCTAATCTGTGTGCAGCTGAATGGCTGTCAAAGAACTCTTTTTTTTTTTCTCTCCAGGCTTTTCTCAAGTCAAGTAACTCCACTGATTCTCATGATTTAAACCCTGATGATTCTGCATGAGCAAGGTCCTCATCCAGCCAAGTTGTCCAGCTGGCCTCCCAGAATCAATCACTAGCACTACTGAGTACCCCAGCTCCTGCCAAAACGGAATCAGCACTCCAGGAATGGTTACAAATCAGTTCTAAATCTGAAATCTAAATATAGATAGACAGATATGGGTGGAAAAAGGAAACAGCAAGCAAACTGCTTATATTTCCTTTTGGGAAAACAATGCAAGGTTAATGAACTTCTGTATCATACTGGCTTAATTACATAGTAGAAAAGGCAGGAAAATTGCACTGGAGGTTGGGTACTAAAAGCACAGGTGATCTGCAGCCTGGCAGGATGAAGGTAATAGAGGAGAAAAGGTAGTGCCCCTGGATGTGTTTTTGTTCTTGGCTTCCTGAGTGCAATAGCAACTCATCTACACTGAGGATACATTGCTTGGGAACTCCTGCTCACATTCCATTTAATATTACTAGCAGGTACTGCAAGGATGACCCAAATCCCCACTATGAATTTGAAGTACCTACCCAGCAGTCATTTTTCCTCGGCTCATTTTAACCTCTCCACTGAGAAAACTTATTCAATTTTCCCTGCCTTCCCATTACTGGCAGTGTCACCAAACACTGCTCCTCAATGTTCAGCTCTCAAAGACCTCTGCTGCACACACTTTACTTATTTCCTGGCTCATCCTGACCCAGCAGATGATAAAATTATCTGTCCATTTTCCTCTTCAACAGTCTTTTATCCATGATAGTCCTTCAGCTGACATTTTCAGGCAAGGAAATGTCTCATTTTTCCCTTTCAAGTTCTCAGCACAACATCAGCACCTGATGCTCTCTGCACTCCTGTACAGATTACCAAGAGCTCGATAATTTAATTATCAATTTAATCAACAAAACAATGGAACTATTGCTTTTAAAGGGACACGGAATCTTTTTTTTTCCTATAGAAAAAATCTATTCCTGAAAAAAAAAAAAAAGAAAATTGAGGTAAACATCAAGAAGAGCTGTTTCTGTGAGAATAAACTAAGATAAACTATCCAGAAATGTGTCTGTGGTACAACCAAGAGGAGGTTGCAGAACAGTGGCATCCTGGAGCCGCCCTCTCGTGGTAATTGTGCGGTAAGGCAAGGGTGGGGAGCAGACTTGAAGAGTGATATTAAATTTAGAAGAGTAATTATTGATGGTGCTGACATCCAAGGATGGGTCCAGCTTTAACTCCATTTGTTCCTTTTATCAGTTTTTCTCATTCGGGTCATTGGCACTGTACCTCAATTCACATCCTCTAGCAAAGCTGAGGACTGCATCGCTGCTTCACTCCCCTGCCGTGCTTTAGCTTACTTCTCCTCCAGTAGCCAAAATCTTTCTGCTCAGTCATGTTTCTCTAAACTCCTGTGCATGTAGAGTGCCACAATCTGGTTCCTCCTCTGCTCCAGTCACACTGCCCCAGTCTCACCTCTGTTTTCCTACCTTTGAAAACCCACTACAGAGTCACTGCAACTCAAACTGCTTGCCTGTCTTCTCCAGCGGGATCTGCCCTGACTGCCTCCACGCTGTCCCTGGCTGCTGGCAGAGGCTGCATCTCTCCTGCCTCCTGTTCACTCACTCACTCACTCACTCACCCACCTACCCACTCGTGACAAACATGAAAACATTATTTTTGTAGTTTTTTCACACTTTCAGCAAACACGGGGGTTGTGTGAAAGTTCCCACGGTTTTAATTTCAGCTGCAATTCCACACACATAAAGTAGGAGGAGCATCAGCCAGAGACCATGGAGGAGATGCAGGGTGTCCCACTGTGCCCACAGCCTGGAACTGCGTGAGGTCTCTCTCTGTGAAAGTTACATCCTTCTGCTGCTTTCCGTGAAAAAGTGCAGGTGATGCCATTTCCCATCACAGCACGACAACTGAGTTCCTGTATAAGTGAGAATTATGTGAAGTGCAGATAGGGTCTGTCTGTCTGTCTGTCTTTTCTATGCCGAAAGTTAACATTATTCTGATTTCTGCAAGCTTTTATATCCTTCAGCTTGTTTACTCTAGAAGCAACCTTGTGACACAGGTCACAATTATTAATTGTGTGTCACAATTGTTAATTGAAGCCCCACACAGGGACATGCCATAACACAAAAATCTCTGCAGCAAACAAAACTGAACTTAGGACTTGGCACACCATTGCTCTCAGTTCCAGGCAGGTTTCAGCAAGCTGTATGACATTTCCCAAATCCTGTGCAAGGATGTGTGTGGCTGCATTTTTAATGTCACAAACAGAAAGAACCAAATTAATCAAGTCTGCAGCACTCAAACAGTGGCCAAGGGGAGGAACGGATACGAGGAAGGCACTGGCTGTGAGACAAGCTACATGCAGAGTGCTCTAAAAGAGAGAATAGCAGCAGATGAGAGTTGTGGGGCTCTCAATCCCAATCAGCCAGTTTCAGCATGACTCCACACACTCTCCCTGAGAGAAGCAGGCCTCTTCACCAAAAGGTGACCTTTGCAAAGTGCTGCAGTGGGCGTTTCATCAGCGCTGGCTTGCGCTGGGCCAAAATCAGTTCTGCCCTTCTGGTGTCTCTGAGCTTTGTGTCAGAATGGCTGCAGTCAGAACAGAGACATTCTTCAGGCTCTGCATGGGAGTTCATGTCTCCATTCATCCGTTATTAGTTACAGGGCTGAAGATTTTCACAAGTCACACAGAATGGGGAGGCACAGAATCACACAGGGTTTTAGCCAGGAAGGGGCCCCCCAGCCCAACCCCTCTCGAAGCAGGGCCAGCACAACCCCACACTACAGCAGCCACATTACAAATGCCTTCAAGGATGGAGATCCCAGAGCCTCTGCTTCAGTGTTTGCCTACCCTCATTGTTAAAGTTTTCCTAATTTTTAATAAGTTTCATTTTGTGAAGTTGGTGTCCCCTGCAGGGTTGTCTTTTGGGATCTGAACAGTCTGCTTCCTTCTTCTCTACAGTGCCCACTAAGAATATGGCTTATACTGACTTTCACTTAGTGCTATGAGTTCCTTAATTCCTTAGCTCTCCCTCACATTTACCCTTAGCCCCTGAGGAATGTTGATCTGCCATCCACTCTGCTACCTACAGGACCTAATATTGACACTGTGAAGCTGAGACACTCCATGGTCAAATCCAAGTGGCAAACACTTAGCAACATTTATATTGATAAAAGGCACCTCAGGAGGCAAGGGGTGGCTGGGGTCTGCCTCGACACCCTCCCCATGACATGGGATTTCTGCTGTGATCCACAGACACGGCCCTGACCCAAGCCTGCCCGGGTGGGCAGAGGTTTTCCCTGATAACATCACTATCATTGATGCTCCTGAGAACGAGGGACCAGCTGAGAGCTTCCTCAGACACTCTCTTGTCTTTGCCATCACCTTCTAGACAGGTATCCTCTGCTTCCAGGAATCAATGCTGTATTTTGCAGAACTATACAAAGAAATGAAACTGTGTCTTCAGCTGAATGTTGCAATGCCAGCTCACCTCGAATGTTCAAGGGTTCAATCTGCATTCAATTACTTACCTCATTCTGTTGTTGAGTGGGGAGTTGTTGTTGTTGAATGAAAACACTAGCAAAGAACAGTTACGACTACTTTTCCCAGAACAAAAAAATCGCTTTGTTGTTTTGTTTCTTTTTTTTTATTTCAAGTCAAAAGAGTTGAAATCCACAATTTATATTCTAGCCTGCTCAAAACCCAAAACTGTCTTATTGTTGTGCTCAAAACCCTAATTTACTGTGGTAAAACTGTCTAGAAGAATAATACTGACGTTCTAATGAAGAGAAGACACATTTCCCACAGCTCTGCACTGTTCCTCACAAACTGGGATGTGGCCGGGAGAACCAGAAGGTCCCGGAGACACTGTCAACAGAAGTGCCTGAAAGTGTTACAGCAAACTAGCAAGGTGTGGTTATTATTTTTCCAATGGTGTGCAAATACCAGAATATAAACATTTACATTGTGCACACCTGTGCTTCACTCCTTTGTATCCCAGCTTGTCACTCACCACCTCACGACCTGAGCCCTGGCAAGACTCAAAAAGAGGGAGCCAAGTCACCACTGGCAGAGGACACAGCCTGCTGTGCCAGCACAGGGGTGAAGTGTGGAGGGCAGCAGGCTGTGCCTTCTGGCAGCACCATCACCAGCAGAGCCTGGTGATTCCTGCCTGAAGAAGCCGTGGAGAAGCTGCTGTAACAGAGCTCTGAGCTGCATCGGATGCTCTTGGTTTTCCTGGCATCTGCTGCTGAGCAGCCACACGGGAATCAGCCAAGACAGGCAGAAATTCCCTGGCTTCCCCTATGGAAATAAATCACTGTAGTAACACGGCTGTACTAAGCCAAAGCCAAGGAATCAAGACAGAATAGGAAAACCATCTAGAAGAATGATGTTTCTGAAGCTTCAGAAGTAAGTGCACATTCAAGAGAGAAGCTGAAACTACTTCCTCCTGCTTCAGATCAACACTGTAATTCAGCTTCTAATTCACAATCAGACTGGTTCAGTTAGTCTGATTCCAACATTATCTGAAAACAAATACTCCTTTGCACAAATTAGTAGCACTGGACAGTTAACAGATGACATGTAGGTTGCCACTTCCAGTCTGGAGATGGAAGGAAAGAAACTGAAGATTGCATGAAAACAGTAGTGGCACTTTCTATTCACTTCTAAGGTAACAAAGAGCTGTGCCCTTGAAGCTTTCTGCCACTGTTCAGTATTCATTTCAGTGAGCTGGCGCTGTTCCTAAGCCTCTCTGCTTCTCTCGGGTGGGTAGATAAATCACATCGGATGGAGCAGAGTAGGCTGCAGTGCTGAACTCTGGAAGGATTGTTTAGTACCAACTGGGGAATTGGCTGCTTTGCAGTAACCTCGTAACAGGGAAAGCTAGTCTTGAGGGACACTGATGAATGTGGTAGAGTCATCCCAGAATATTTTTAGGAAAATGTTTTAAAAACAACGAATAAAACTGCATAAAATGAGGCCAGTCACATTTATTTTGCCACTAAAAATGCAGGAAAATGCACATACAGTGGTACCAACCCACAGCAGCACTTCTGAAAAGTGCTCTCAGAAATAAAACACATGCATTCGTTTTCCCCATTCCCACTGTCGTAGCCAAATGACAGAGACACAAAGATATTCCATTAAGTTCACAAAGATGTTCCCTTTTGGCTTGTAAGCACTGTAACACCTCACAGCTATGCTGAAATCATGGCTTTGAGCTCTCCCCAGACTTGTGCACGCGGGACTGCACTTAATGCTGCTTGTGTCTCAGATGAGGGAGCTTGTACAGATTCCTAGGATATCTGCCATAGCTCCAGAAGCCCTCTGGAACTCATTGCTGGGTTCCAGCCATCCCAACAGCAATCACTTCTCTCATGTCAGGAGGTGCCAGGACAGTGGTAATATGAAGGCAACACAGAGAGATCAGGTTTGCTACCGCAAATCCTCTCAGCCAAACCAACTGTTCTGCCATCAGGAAGTGAAGCAGTAACTGTTGTGCAGAGGAGAAACAGGTAATTTTAAGGAGGGAACTGGCATTACTTTTGACGTGAGTTATGTCTTGGTGGTGGAGCTGCACGATGTCAGTGATTCTTCCTGAGAGCAAAGCGTAGGGAGTGAAGCTACAACTTAACTCACAGTGAATGCACACAACACTCCCTCCCGTGAGCCACAGTTGTGTGGGTTTTTGTTGGTGTGGAGGTTTTTGGAGGTTATTTGAGAGAGTAAGAATTACCACAGTTTAAATAGAAATGGCTGCATTTGCTCCTTGCACTGAAATCCCTGGGATATTCAACTGGATCGAACATTTCTTCCCAGCCTGTGGACAGACTGAGTGACAGGCAGCACCCATTTGGGTAGAGGATGACAGCTGAGGATACTCACTCTGAGTGGAATAACCAGCAGGGCAACGCAAGGACAGAATTTATGGAGAATCTGAGCTCACTTTCTGTCTCATTTATAAGCTATTTATTAATGATAGTTGTCAAAACTCAGTCCACATAGTCAAGCAAAGTGTGAAATTACCATGCAAGGAGAGGAAGGTCTCTCAGAAATAGATAGGAATGAGAAATAAAGAGAAGTTACTCCTATAAAGATATTGTGATGAGCACCAGGCAGGAGGGTGGAAAAACATACCTCTGACACGCCCTGGTTGAAGATTAGCCTGATACTAAGTAATAAGATATTAAATAATTAGATTACGTATTAATAATACAATAAAATGATACAAATAATTTAAAAAATTGGACTAAATAATGCATTAATAAAGACTACATTAGAAATGGAAATAAAAATATTTTCCCAAGAAAGTTTGACCTGCTTTCTCTGTGAGGTTGTACATAGAGATCACCACGAAGCACCGTGCCGAGGGCTGGGTGCTGACCCTGACCATGTCCTCTCTGTCTGGAGCAGTGTATCCAGTGTAACAGCACAGCCCAGCCCAAGAAGCAGAGTTTACCAGTTACACCTAGCCCTGGATCCATTCACCCAGGGTGATGACTGTCCTCATGGACCCAGGCTAGCACTTCTGCACAGTTTGCACTGTATGAGTGAGTTCACACAGCCCAGTTCCACACAGCACTAAGCTGAAGGTATCTTCAGTACCCAACAACTTCATCTGACATTCACTACAGCCTTTCATTCTATTTGTTTAACATGGGCTGTGGAAACTACAAAAACAACACTCTTCACAGAATCACAGAACTGCTCAGGTTGGAAAAGACCTTTAAGATCACGAAGTCCAACCCTTAACCCAGCACTGCCAAGTCAAGGCTCCGACTCAGCTTTTCGTAAGGAAGAGTAATTAGGAAAAGCTTCTTTTGTTACTAAAAAGAAAGGAAATGCTGATTGAGTGAAGCAAAACGTGAAAGGTTAGCATCAAACTTTAGCAGAGCAAGGATTTAAACAGAAGATCCAAATAAAGAGCAACACTCATTACCCAATGTTGTATCAGTTCTCAAGGGACAAACCTCCCACTAATGTCATTGTTCTGGAATCAAGGCATGGTTGTGACACCCCATCTACCTTCACAAAAACCACCTCCATCCCTAAACATTGGCACTCTGTTGATGGGGGAGCTGCAGAATTGTAGGATTTATTTTTTCATTTGCAAATCATCTATCACTGCAGCACAAAGTAAAATGAAAGTCTTGACATCCAACGAGATTAGATACACAAAATGACACTGTCACTGCAGAGGTTTTTCATAAACTTGTGATGTAATCCATTTCCAAATCCCTGGCTGTTTTCAGAAATGGTCCTGTACCAAAAGGTATAGCCTCTTCTGCAGATCCCTTTCACACTTCTTACCATGTTCTGTGACAAGAACACGGTTTCATGAACTAAAATTACTGCAGAACAAAACTTAAAATAGACTATTGTGAGGTACCATTCACAAGTAAATATGTCACATACAGCTTTAATCAACTTCTGAAAGGGATGAAAAGCAAAATTAATATAAGAAGGAAATACTAATGGGAAAGAAATAGAGAGACAGAAATAAAACAAAATCCATAAAGACAATCTGACAGGAATTTATCAATGTAATTAAAAATGCAGCAAAGCTGGCTATTGGTGAAATTTGCAGCTTTCTGTGTGGAAAATGGCCAAAGTTTTGCTAACCAGTGACTGCAATAATTTGTTTGGAATTGTATGTACTCAGCTAATTGAATATTTTCATCTGCATAGAACAGCTACATTGCAGCTTATTGGTTGGATAGTAAAGAAAACCAGGTGAAAAAAGAAAAGTTACGTGACTGTCAAAAATAAAGAGATTATAACTGAAAAGGAAGCAGCAGTCGTATTTTTCTTTCTATTTAGCATCTTTCTGCTTATCTAAGCCCTTTAAGGCCCTTCAACAGTCCTTTTAATATAGCAGGAAATAATCCTGGATATACTGCACATCTGACCTGGATTTTACTTCAGCTTTATCCTGTTTTCTTATTTCCAGTAATACACAACCTTTGCATTAGAGCCTCTCTGGAGCCCAGGAAATTCACAACTAATCACTGAAGTTGAGCAAGCTATTGTAAAAGGCTTAACAAGCTCTAACCCTCAATCTTGCATTCTGATTACCTCAGAATAATTACTTCTGGAGATAACTGATGAAGATCATATTAGGCTGAGGCAAAACAGAGATCCGTCTACGTGTAAATCAATTACAGCTGAACAGAGAGGAGAGGGGACAAAGATATCACAGGATTATTGTCATTATTTATGAAGCAGTCATGGAGATTTCAAATAATTCCTCATACTCACAATAGCCGTCGGAGTTGAAGCCAGCACACAGTACAGCACAAGAGGTGAAATGAAGCTCTCGTCCTCTGTCCCAGGGTACGGTTTCATCAAATTGCCATCCTGACAGAAGAAACCTTGGATATGCACCTGAAACGTGTCGGTGTACTCGAAGTAGTAGGCGAGCAGAACAGTCCCAGCCATGATGACGAGCTGAAAATAAAGCATAGTCACAGAGAGGCGTTAGTTGCTTTTTGAACAGATGCAGCTGTGCCTGCGAGCTACTCTCGTCCTGTGGACCATCCTCCCTTCGCCGTCACTCTGACAACCCCTGCCATTATGGTGTGTGAGTGTGTGTGATTCTGTGCCTGTGCTTTGCAACATCTGTTACATAAACCTTTTGGCGAACGACACTAATGAACGTCTCAGATGGGCGCGGGCCCGCGCCGCGGCGCGCAGGGGGACGGGAGCTTTGACAGCTCCGCGCTATCAAAGGGCATGTGAGTGTCAGCGCAGCGGGGATCGATGGCAGCGGCAGGAGACAGCAGCAGCCACAGCTAAAACGTGTGCTCAGTGGCAGGGAGTGGGAAAGGATTATTACACAAGCGTAGAGGAAGCTAAAGCCGAAACGCTTCCCCGCTGCAGCTGCAAGCCCATGCTGGGGAACGTGCACGCTGTGCTAATCCAGACGAGCCCTCTGTGTCCCAGATGAAGACACATCCGGAGGAAGACTTCCCTGCCACTCACCTTCGGAGCTGCTTCTTATGAGTAAAGCTTTAGAAGTCTACTCAGAAATCTCCAGACAACCTGTGGAGGATCCTGTGCACTGCCTGGCTTACCCACTCGACCCCAGCCGCTTTTGAAAAAACTGGCTTGAATCTGCAGCTTCGTTTGTATCATAGGTATAAACTGCAAGGAGGTTTTCTGGTCGCGGTTTCACAGTTTATGGCTAGCTAAATGGGTTGGTTGGAACCTCAGCGATCCACTTTTCCTGTACATATCCACAGCTGCTGCGCACGAGCACCTGCGTCAGCTTCCCACACTGCTTCAACAGCACAGGTCAGAACAACCTCACCAAAGGTGCCGCTAACCTCACTTCGTCAAAATAAGCAGAGTTACTCATTCTTGTTCCCCCTCTGCCACACCGCAACGGAAATCTCACATCAAAGTCCTCATCCACAACAAAAATAGCAATATTGATTTATAACTGGTTTTTCTTTTTAGGGGTGCTGGTTTTAAACTGAAAGAGGGTCGATTCAGACTAGGTATAAGAATGATGCATTTTACAGTGAGGGTGGTAAAACAATGACACGGGCTGCCCAGAGAGGTGATGAACACCCCATTCCTTCAAGGTTGGAGAGGGCTTTGAACAACCTGGCCTACTGGAAGGTGTTCCTGCTCATTGCACGGGGGATGGACTAGATCTAAAAGTTCCTTCCAACCCAAACCATTCTATGAATCCATGATTCTTAATTATGACAATTAGAGGATCTCATTCAAAATTCTCTTTATGGAGACTAGTGCCTTCTGCCACTATCACAGGAGTTGTCATGTGTACCAGCTATCTTGCCACAGCATAGAAAATAAAGAAAAAGGTTCAATAACCAACTTTTGTTTTTAGTATTTTGCCTCCAAGATTTCTGCATCAAAACTGTATTTATGCGAGATTATTTTAAGATGTCTGAAAATTAAATTTGGCAATTCCACTTCCAAGATACTCTTGAAGCTATCCATGCGCTCCTCTGGCCTGACCTTGCACACAGAGCCAGGCATTAAAGCCATTGTATATTTGATTGGGAGTCGGACTAAAATTAGAAAAAACCCATGAAATGAGAGAAGTCACTGATGAAAGCAGATCACAGAACCAAAGAGTGGTTGAGGTTGGGAGGGACCTCTGAGGGTCAATTGGTCCACCCTCCTCTGCTCAAGCAGGAACACCTTGAATCGGTTGCCCAGGACCATGCCCAGGTGGTTTCAGACCATCTCCAAGGATGGAGTCTTCACAACATCTCTGCATCACTTGAAAGACAGACTTAAGAAGGTCACAGTGAAGCCATAGTTGTGAGATTTCACCCCCCATTTTTTACCTTTAAAATTAACCATCTCATTTTGTAGACATATTATTTTCAAGACCCCATACCTGCCCAGAATGAATTTTCTTTTTAACAAATGTAAAGCAAGATGCTGCTATTTGCGTATTGCCCAGAGACCTTTACAACAACCTGGATGAGTCCACGGGATTCCCTGTAAACAAACACAATACTGTAACTAAGGACACAGAAGTTAATTTAATTTAATTCCTCGAGCAACTGTAGATTTCCTGATCAACCTGGGCTACTCAGCTTTGTTAATTAACACCAGAGGAAGGTAATGACATTATCACTACTCTATCTGACATGCCCGGATAAACACATTGGAGATTACAGGCTGCTTGGATATAGAGGTATTTAAACTCAGTTCCAGCACCTCACATGCCCTGGGCTGTCAAAAGCAATCTGACCCACCCTTCCTATCCCAAGCATGTTCCCAGACATACTTCAGGTTGCCAGCTCCAGCCAGCAAGCACAGGGAAGAAAACAGGAGACGGTACAACAGACAGTTGATTTTTCTCCTCTTACTGGGAAACGGACAAAGCAGGTTACTGAACTTTTAACCTTCTTTGGGTGTCACATGAAAAAGAACGCAACCACTTTTCAAAAAATGTGGGGTTTTGATATGGAAGGAAAATGTCACTTATCCCAAATGTGGTCTCTAGACAGCAGTTGCAGAACTAACTTTGACCTTTCCAGTGTCAAATGCGGCATTCAGCACTGCGTAAAACCCCCTCCTGCATGTGAAATGCAGCTCTACAGTGACTAACATTGATACTGACCTAGAACATCAAAAATCACAGGATCACAGAATGATTTGGGTTGGAAGGGACCTTAAAGCTCATCTCATTCCAGCCATGGGCAGGGACACCTTCCACTAGACTAGGCTGCTTCAAGCCCTAGCCAAGCTGGCTTTGAGATACCTCAATAATGAACCCAATCCTGTTCACATTCCAGTTTCTGTGTTTTGTTCTTTCGAGAAAGTAAAATGAAAGCACATGATCTGCAAAAAAAGATTTGAATTGTGGACACATCGTATCTGGGAGGTGACATCCACCATCTCAGGGAAAAAGCAACTGCAGGCACCAGAAATTCGACCTCCAGCTAAACAGACCCCACCACATCCCAAGAGATGATCTGAGGTACAGAAAGTGCAGTCAGCTGCTACCACAAACGTGAGCAAAATTCTTGCTGCTCACACAGTCAGTGAAAACCTGACCACATCTGTGTGGCAAATCCCCGTGCCTCGAGTATTCACTACTTCAAGCAGCTTCTCAGCAAAAGGCAACCAAAAACTTCTTTTTGTTCTCTCTTCCCATTTTTCCTTTCCACTTGGTAACTTTTTCTCATGTATTTACACTGATGTAAGTGAGATAACTGGCTATCTGTGCAGGGAAAATTCTAATTGCAACCACTGATCAGCAGTAATTTGTGACTGAGGAATGATAAAGCATGGAGGGCAAGAAGGTCCAAGTGCAAGAAGGGGTCAAGCTGGCTGGAAGCAGGGATGTCAGAGACATGAAGACTCTGTGCAAAGGAGTGAACTCTCCCTAGGTGCTGGGATAAGGAACTGCTCCAGTGTTGCCCTGCAGTCATCCTGGAATATGAGCCCAGGCTTAGTGGGCCTGAACTTCATAGCCATGGTCCATTTGTGGCAGATGGCAACTTTGCCTTTTCTGCCTTTTCACGTTTACAATCATTGAAGGAAGCAGTGGAGAAGAGCAGGTACGCTGACTTAAAATAAAGATACAAACCATCCAGTTACATAATTCAGAAAACACAATGCAGTTTAACACTGACATTTTCTAGGGTTTATTTATTAATCCTTATAAATTCATTTCTTTGTTTTTACTTGGGGAAAAATTAAAAATGCTCAATAACTTCAGAAAAGCAACCAATGAATAGGAGACTGCTAATAAGTCTAAGGTGCTTAATGGCCTCCATTACCACAGTATTTAACCATGTCATAATCCTTAATATTTATCATCACTACTCCATTGTAAGGCAAGAAAATGCTCTTATCACCGTTTTACAGAGAGGGGACAAAAGCTGAGGAGATGAAATGACTGCCCTTAGGTCACAGCAGAGCCTGTGGCAGAGCCAAGACTTACCTTTCTTCTGGACCAGATTTTTTTGGATTAGTCAATAATCTGCACATGAAAAGGCTCAATGATATCTATGCTTAGGACCCAATTCTGCAGGACCCCATTCATGACAGTGTTAGGAAAATACACAGTGTATCTGATTCAGCCCCATTTAAAAATTCCTGCATGAATTCAAATCAATCCTGACAAGCTGGACTTAAGCAACTGGGGTGTGTTTTTTTCCTTAAAGTCAGCCATTTAAATGGATTAATTATTTAGCACTTAACATCCCTCCCTTGACACACCATTAAATTCTGCCCCACTCTACAAGCCCACACTGATTCTGTCCTTGCAGGTCTTCCTGACACTGCACATCCTTGCTCTTCTTTAAGCTGTGGGAGTTCTCTGCAGTCAAAAAATCACTTTCTTCAATGTCCAGTAAACAAGAAGCAAGAATTGAAATCTTCTTTGGGCAAGAGGTAATTGTTTGGTGAAGAGCTAATTAAGTATTAACAAAAGATGGCATACTGAGTATACAGAAAGAGAATCTTTGCAGTAAGCAGTACAATTCAATCACACTAACTCTTAGGGTACTGGTATGCATCCAGAAATCCTCCTTTTCACCCTAATAGCATAAGCAAATCTCAGACACCACTGACATCCAAAACAAAATTGTTATCAGGTAGTGGGACTGAAGTTCCTGACTGTATGCACTCTCAGAATTCACTGCAAAACACTTCCCAGTGTCCTTAACAAATGGGAGATATTTTTGGGTTTCTTGGTTTTTTTTAATACTGTTACTCACAGAAGAGAGCCCCATGTTTTGCAAGAAAGAAGCAACAGGCCAACTCCACTTGGGAGTAAAGCTGTACAAGACAGAGATTAATATTAAAAGAGGAAAGACACTGTGGAAGGCAGAATTTTTTTATCAGCCTATACTGAAGATTCCCCAGAGCTCTTAATAGAGGAGCACGAAATTGACAGAGAAAAGGAAGAGGCTGGAAAAATTTCTTGTGTACCCTTCAGCCAACCAACCTGCCTGTCCTGTAAGACAGGCACACGGCCACTGCAAAAATCTCCTTTTGCTGTGTGTTTTGTCACTCATATAAGTGATATTGCAAGACCATGTAAGTGAACTTGAAAGACCCTAAGCACTGCTGCTATTTATACATAAATAAGTTCCTTCAGCTTACCAGCCTTCCCACAGACTACTCTTAATATATCTTACAATGACTTTAATGTGGATGACTGAAAATTGAAAAACTGTTCTTGCACACAAATGGCAACATAAAATACAACGTTTTTATTCCTCCTGAAAGAAGCCAAACCAGTATTTTGCATGTGGTGTTCCTTAGTGGATAGTCAATGAGATAACTATCGATGCCTTTGCTCAGTTTGTTTTTAGCAAACTTCAGTGGGTTTCAGTTCTTTAGCTGAAACTGCCACAATTTCATGAGCAGAGCACCGCCAACCTGCACAGGCATTTTCAACTCTTGACACACATGCTGTGGCTCACAGTTCCACCCATTTTCATCATATCTCTACCTCTCCCTCTGCATGAACTCTGGTGACCCATTGTTATGCAAAACCTGAAAAAATTGGTGTGCTTTTTCGAGCTAGGTGATGAGAGCATGATTCTTGGAATAGACACACTGGAGCATCCAACAGTCATGGCATATGTGCATCCTGCAGCAACTCCTAAGTTACCGCTGAAAGGAATTGTTAAGCTGTGTCTTTGCTCTCTACTGGAAAATATCAGAAATATTTAACTGTGCATCCCAGACTGTTTTGCCCAGGGATGGGTCCAAGAATTTCTCTTTGAAGGAAGACAACCCATTTTTCCTTGGAGATGGGAACTCCAGTCTTGCAGCTGCAGCAGAGGGATGTTAGAAGCACAGCAAATTGGAAGAAATCACATTTATTATTAAATTCCAAGACCCACTTTTGCCTTTCTAAAAGCAGATCAAGCTTCTACCTAAAAATTACCGAGTCTTTTTCCTGAAGTATCCTGATGAGGGTGAGGCCACTGAAAGTCATGCTGGTTCAAGGATCAATAATTTTTAATAAGTGTTGGCAGTATTTATTTGTGGCCAGCTGATCTCTACTTATTAAATCAATCTTCAGCTCATAGTGCTTGTAACTAACATGAAGAAAGAAAACATCTCATTAGTTATATTTTGTTTTCTTAAATAATCAAACTTCCCGCTGGCAGAAGAATTGCAAACTCCTAGAAAACACCAGATTTGTATAATTTGTATAATAATAATTGACTTGAAACAGTTACTTTGACAAGCTTTTTTACAGTGTATCTCTGGGGATTTTTTTTCAGGGCGCCAGAAACTGTTTCTGCTGAAAGACCTACTACAACTTAAGAAGGATCTACATCTTCACGCTCTGGAGTGGCCAAGTGGTGAGCTAATGCTGAACATGCCTTCAGATAAGCTTATCCTCACAAATAACAAAGAATATGGAGACTACCGTTAATTAGAAGCCCATCTGATCCAGATGTGCCAGCAGCTAAAATTTCACACTGAGGTGTGAGGGTGGCAGGTGCTTGTCTCCCATTAACTGTTAATGGGAATTTTCAGGATGAACCCTTCAGGGATCAACAAAAGCCTCAGTCTCTACAGCAGTTTGTTAAGCACCTGTTCTGTGCCATTTTATCACAAGTGATTTGCCTTGAAAGGTTTCACCTTCACCCTTGTGTAGCAGATCCAGGTCTGTAGAAAGAGAAGTGTATTGGACAGCAAAGGCTCTTAAAACCTGTAACTGCAGCAAATTAATGTTTTTAATGGCCTATAAGGATCTGGCCAACTGCACAATCTTTTATGTTGCCAAGAAACCAGATGCAACAAATCATCTACTTTTTATGAAAATATTGCAAAACAACAAGTACAAAAAAGAGAGAGACACAGGATTGTTCATTACACATTACATTGTATAATGACTTGGAGACAGAGGAAAAAAAGGACCTATATTAGAATTCCATGTAATGGTAAAACAAGTACAAGTGAATAGTCTCATTATGCTGAATAACCATTTAATTTACACTGTCAGATTAAATATGAAATCCAGTGATCTTTCTAAACTGCCACTCCTCAAAGTGTTTTCTCTCCCTCACCTTATACAACTGATTTTTCAATCTGATTCTGAAATCAGTTTTCCTATGTAACAGTGGCACCCAGAAGTCATGGCCGGCAGGCCAAGCTGATCTGGCAGCAGCCTGATACAGGACGTGGCTTTGTTACAGGAGTTCTGAAGTCCATTCAGTGTGCAGGCACAAGCTGGGAAGGGGAGGCAGAGAGGCTTATTAACACAGACAGGCTTTTGAAGCTGGAGCTGGGTAGAAATCAAAGCAGTCTCTGCAGAGCTTTTTACAAGTCCATTTCAAGAACTTATTGTCTTATTTCACCATTTTAGTAATTAGGTATGAATTAAGTATTGTTTGTAAAGCTGAAGAAGACATGCTCAGACAAAAAATAAAAGGACTTCATACCTTCCTAAGGCACTTACTTAGAAGTTGTTTCGTGAGAACAGCGTGACCTCAAAAAATACTGACATCTGGTTAAAAAGTCTTTCAGCTTCTTTTGTATGTAATGGTCCTTGAAGAATGGCAAGGTGCTACACCACAATAGCTTAATGTTACCTAAGAGCTCACCCACATAAAGAATCCAGATTTCTCCAGCTCTAACTGTGCAGTTAAAGCAGTACAGGTCTCTTAATGGCAACAGACATAAAAGCATAAAAATGCTCTAACCAGTACAACCTTTTCATATGTAGAAAATAAAATAAGTAACAGTATGAGGCACCTTGATTATCTCAATCTATATAACTCAGATATAACCCAGTGCACTTTAAACACTGCTCTGGCTTTCTCAGCTTAAAATGTTTTTCAATCTTTTCACGTATAGACTTTTACATTTCACCAGTAATTCTTACGTATTCTTACGTAATAAATTTAAGCCTGCTTTCTTTGACAGGTAACTGTGATCCATGGACTGATCACAGGCTGAACCCATCAGCTTGAAGGAAGGAGGGACACCTACCCACGCCATGTGTCTTGTAACAGCCTGAGCCTCCTCTCACTGTATTCACTGCACTCACCAAGAGCTGGGCTGCCCTGGGAGAGCCTCTTTACATCAGCTCTCTCTGAGAAAAGCTGAACCTTTGATGCTGGAAAGGGACAACACAGGTCTTCTCACTCTCTTCAGAGGGAACAACACGCAGCTGTCCCTACAAGCTTCAGGCAGTCAGCCAATGCTGTGGACAGCGGCACAAGGTTTCATGTACCTCAGAAGGGCAGGAAGATGAACAGACAAAGGAAAAGATGCAGCAGCACAGGTGATGGAAACTGGAAAAAACACAGTAGTGGCTTTTTAATCACTAACAGCAGAAGAAAAGTATCTCTCCCACACCTCGAAGAGGGAAGAAACGAATCCCCAGCTCTCTTCTGGAATCAAGTAATACCTTGTTGCTATTAGCAAGAGAGTCTCCATAAAAATCAATATTAAATACATCTTTTATTTAGCTAGAAAATAGATCATAAATGCTGTGAAAAGGCTTATAATTTAGGAACATGGGTTAGGGACATGAGCTAGTGGTGGACTTAATAAGCTGATGGTTGCACTCAGTGGTCTTACGGGGCTTTTCCAACCTCAATGTTTCTCTGACTCAGCTCCCTTTAGCACAGCCTTGAACATCTGCTCAGCCTCTTGCAATTTTTCTGTTTTGGCAAGCTATACTTCATTATAATAATTTGCCTTCTTAATGAAATCATCATAAAAAGGTTCTTTCTCTCCTTTAAGATTTAGATCCTATCCAGTTTTGCTACATCACTTTGTCCCTTTTACTAAACCAAGAACAGAAAGGGTTCATATGGGACAATTATAAGGACCTGTTGTTAGGGTTTTTGTGACAGTACAGAGCTTGTGATGTAGCAGACTTAAAAGAAATGTGATCTATTTAGGAAGAACCCCGTCAGATGAAATATATGCTAGATTTTTTTTTTAATTTAAGAAACGTACTGATGCAGAAGACTATTAAATTCTGAACTGGATTCAAAGTAGATTTTGAAGGCTTATCAGCAGGGGGCATTAATGCGACATTAAATTCCAAATGCCACACTACCAAACAACCACGCAGAGTCTGTAATGTCTTATATTTTTAACATATTTGGGGTTTCCCCTTTATTTTTCACAAGGAAAAGAGATGGAATTTCAGATCATTTGGTGGTAATAGTAATTTGTTTAATAATCTACTGTGCGCTTCATCCTGACTTTTAGAAGAAGTCTTTGTCCCTGGTTTGGGTAGTTTGAAAGAGGAGAGGATGATTTTAAGACCAGTAAATCTCCAGCCAGCAATTTCAAAGGGGATTATCGTGAGCAGGAAGAATAGGTGGGTTCATCCCTCTTGGTGAGTATTTGTTCAGAAGCATCAGTTGCTCCCCAACATCAGATCAAGCACACAAGTTTCCTATGTTTGCACTCTGACATTACTACAGACCGGCAGAAAGGAGGCAATTTAAATAGCACCATTTTCCCTATCCACGGACTTTGAAGTAAAAGCAACCAGACTGATAATGTAAATTACTACTTACAAAGCATGAATCCAGAAATTCACATCAGTAGGATTTTGTCTTGTGTTAGTTTTCCTACACTAACAAACAACAGAAAGAACAGTTTTTTCTTTTTCCCCTAAATCTTATTGAATGCAGTTCACAAAGGTCCTCTGTCAGAAAGCTGATCTAGCAGTGAGCTGGTGACTGAAGGGGTCAGAGCTAAAAAGGAAGAGATATCCAGTGCATTGGTTCTACTCCTTGGTCTTTTACCCAGGGTTGATTCTCAGATCCTGGCACACTGATCTCGTTCTCACTTTGTTCACTAATAGCATAAAAGTTACTGAACCTGGCCTGACCTGCCTGTATTAAAATCTGTGTAATTTACATCAATCCACAATCTGTCTGTATGTGTAGTGTAAAGAGATAGAAATTAAAAATTCTGACAGGAATTACATTCATAAATTTTCTTCCCCACAACAAAAAGCTGGAAATTGTGTTAACAGTTTTAAACTAAAGTGATGAGATTGTCATATCACCACTTGATTGTAGGAATGGAATTTTTAAGGAAAATTAAGAAAAGTTTTAAATTCACCGTAACACTGGGACCTTAAGCATCATTTGAAGACACACACTTTAAGGATGGGGATCAGTAAGCTGTTTGTCTGCTACAGTAACAAACTACTCAGTAAAATTAGGTGGGTCTTGCTTTTAGGGCGTGACTCTCCAGCTTTGCCTCCTATATCTGAGACATGATGGTATGATGTATTTTTCTGTCCCTCATATAACAAATCCTGTATTTCATGTAATATCTTTTTCTCAGGTACATGCAGACTGCTGCCTTTGTTATGCCAAAACCCAGTTATGCAATAGTGAAATGAAATGTGTTCCTCAGACAGCTGTAGAAATACAGGCATTCTGAACTTCCTGTGAAATCTTTGGCTATCTTCTGTGTGTGAAAATCAGGACTCCTCTCTCAACAAAAACTGAGAACTGTAATTTTCCTTTAAGGCCCCAGAAATATGGCATCTGATAGCCTTCCAGGATGTCAGGATGAGATTTATAAAAGGAGGGAAGAGAATTAAACTTCCATCTCTCAAGAGGGAGAATATATCAGATTTTCAAAATTTAATTTTTATTTAGTACCTGAAGAATATCATCACTATTACCAAGTGTTATTAAGACCTCCAAGCCACACGTATACCATGTTTATCCTCCCTTGACCAGGTCCCATGGGGCTTTTCAGCACGTGGCATTAATGCTCTATCCAGTTCCAAATGGCACACAGCCAAGAAACTGCTGCTTCCAGCACACAGCACCTGAAAATGATCAACAAATTGTGGCAGAGAGAAAGTAATTTTCTTAACATAAAAATCTGTGTTAAAATGGCATCTGTTCAGAATGATTCTTATTTTTTAGCAACAGAAGCAGAGCAGAGATATATTTTGACTACTCTGATCTTTAAAAGAAACAAGAATTTTTTTTTCTCTCCTGTCCTGTCCTCTCCCCTACTCTCCTCCCCATCAAGACATCTGCAGAATCGGCTTTTTCAAATGAAGGGAACACCACTGAACTTCAGGCATGCACCAGCACCAATAATACCCATACAACACCTTTAATGACAAGAACAGGCATGTTTCTCAATGCAGCACTATACAGCTTTTCCCAAGTTTAAAGACTTGATGTGGAAGCTCAAAGAGAGAGGAAATGGAGATACTGAGGTGGCAGGTACCTATCATCACTTGGGGCTGACTGAAAATGAGTTACACTCCAGGACTGGTTATCCTTCCTATCCAGGGTTTCCCTAAGACAAACAGTATAAAATCCTAGGATCATGTTCAGGACTTGTTAAGAGAGCTCTTACTGACTCCACGAAATCCAGCACCTGACACAGTAGTAAAAACTTCTGTACTTCAAGCATCATACAACCAGAGACTGCTAAAAACAGGTGCTACGAAAGAGCTTGTTTGGTTGGAAGACTTGGAATGTTTTCAACAGCTTCTTCTAAATGCAGGAGGAGCGCTTTGCACATCATGAAACTGCCCACAAGAAGATTAGAACACAGAAAATGTCTGCCAGGATGTTCTCAAAAACCTGTTCTTCAAATTGTGCTGAAAAGAATTCAGGGTTTGTTCCTCTAAACCATGCTGTGTATCTACCAATCAGTCTGCTCCAGCCTCATAAACACCCAAATTCATGAAACTTGTTGGAATACTTCAATACTTAAATATAGCAAAGTAATAAAAAGTCCTGAAAATTAAGAGCAACCCTGAAGAGTTTAAAGAGAACTTGGTGTCAAATTTGCCCTTCTAACTAGATGTGTTCTTCTGTGAAAGGCTGCTTTGAGTTTGATTCTTTCTGACAGCAGTTCTCAACCTGGACTACACTGACATGAGTCATCCAGTTCACTAGAAATAATGCAAAATCTTGTCATAATTCATTGTCTGCCCAGTTTCAATAATCAAAATCACAAAATTGCAGCTTATTTAGCTTTGAAGTACCACAGTCATTCCATAAAAAACCCTGAATTTGACTGGCACACACACACACGTTTTATTTGCATAAATCTGTGTCCTCCAGAAATGCCCAATACAGGGACTGCTCTGGAAAGTTGAAAAGCTGCCTTTGGCTAAAACAGCTTCCAAGTTGCCCTGCAACCCTGATAATGGTTCACTGACTGATGGTGTTTCACTGTACAAATGGCTCATAAAAGCTGTTAAATCCATCGTGAACTCTAAAGGCTTTTTAATCTAATGACTATTTTCACTTACATAGAAGGTGTCAGGACAATCTGTTCTCCAAGTGTCAAGAAGCAACAGATCCTGACAGGACACAGGATTCTGGCATCCATCTTTTCAGTATATTTTTCATGATTGGTCTCTGGTATCTTCATGTGGTAGTTAAGCAAAACTCTTCACAGAGAGATGCAGAGGTACATTTTGATTTCTAATCTGTCCTTGTAGGTAGAAATGCAAGCATCTCTGAAAATTGAAGTGACTGACAGTGGGAGAATCAGATGAAAATGAAAACTAGGATAAAGGAAAATACAATTGAAACAAAGACCTGCACAAAGCGAAAAGCAAACCACACCAAAACACAGCCCTTACTTTCCCTGTACTTGTTTTCAGACCGCAGACTTACGGATGCTAGTGATGGATTGGGTTGCATTTTTAGCAATGTATTTGAAAAAGTTTCAATGTAAAAGAAGTGAAGAGGGGACTTTTGCCCACTCTGACATACAGACAAACACCAAGGAGTGCTACAGCGGTATGGCAGTACATATTCTCATCCCAATGAATGGCTGTTTATTCTCACACCCTGTGCATCTTCCTTGTCCTGAAGATGATTCCCAGATTATTCCCTGAAAGGAAGGAGCTACTATTTTTCCAGCTTCTAAGAATCCACAAGCCATTGCCTCATCCACATGTTGCTGTTTCAGGAAGACCAGAGACGCAGTGAAAAAGACTGTCCATAGGCTGACAGATCTAAAAGATGCTGGAATAATTTCTGGCTAAAGGAAGGGGAAGCTGTTTTCCTCTTCCCAGCATCCCTGCCATGTGAACTCATGGAACATCCCTCCAGGGAAGGAAGGCTTATAATAAATTCATAGAGTGTGCATGGTTAGGAAGAGCAGCTCTTCAGAGAGCCCATTCTCTCACCTTCCTCACACTGAAAGTACTTGCCAAATCTGCTCCCTTCTCAGACATTTCTGCCAGTACTTTAATCTCTTTCGTTCTGGTCATCAATCTGTCTGTTGGGAGAGAACCTCAATCAGAAACCAAACCTGTCAGGTTCTTAAAAGATATCACTCTGGGCAATGCAAAAGTGAGTAGAAAGGAAGCCTAATTCCAAAGCAAATCAGTACACATCCCACAATTATATTTTAATGAACATTGTAGGTAAACTGCAAGTTGGAGAGTGATGAGGATTAGAAAAACAGCAGTAACTTGTTTTAGTTAGAAAATTCTATTCTTGGGCAGAATTGTTGTTTTACAGTATTTCTCGACACAGAAAATCCCAGGGTAAACACAAAGCCTCACTCCTAAGTGTGTGTCACTCCTCACTCACAGAAGCCAAACTCCTAGACACTGTACATTCTTGGGCCCCTTTCTGCCGCCTTTGAAACACATGGACCTGTTTCCATTGATTTTGAAAGGTGTTAACAGCCAGCCTTTTCCCTGACAGCTTCATTACTTATGGACGTTCTCTGGGCAGGTGCTTGGGGATAGAAACAGACAAGCAATTTCCCAGTAGCGAATGTGCATGCAGAGACAAGAGGCTGTGGTCAGACTCTGTCACAGCAGTGCTTCTGCAGCAGGGTCTGTCCCTCCACCAGCCACATACCAAAAACGAACACATTTTATCGCTCTTTTGCCCTGTGTGCACCTGGACTGTTCCTTTCCTTCAAAAATGACACTCTGATAGCTTCATCAGTTAGAACAAATTACAATTTTAAAATCTTTGCCCTGCTGCCAAATTCTTCTTTAACTACTTCTTGCAGCAGTCTCTCTAATATTCTACCTCTCCCTCCTATAGTGGCATGGCACTCTGACACATTTTAAGTATTTTTGTAACTGTCCTCTTTTCACCATATGCACCAAAAGATTTTGTCACATTTTTAAATGACTAATGCTTCAATGCCCCTATTCTGCTACCTGTTGAAGAATAGAAGAAAAGGAAAGGCTGAGTAATTGTGTTTCAGAGCCAGCAGCTTTACAGAGGACTGCAATCATTTATTACTAAGATATATTTTAAAATGTTTTGCTGCTGGAATGGAGCTATAACTTGATAAATGTTTAATTCTAAGATAAAACTATTTTTCTTTAGCTATGAAAAATTCTGCTGATAGCTCAAGGCCCCTAAAGAAAGAAAAAAAAAAAAACTTATGAAGAAGAGAAAAGGTGAGTATTCAAATAGCAGCTACCGACAATCATCTGGGTTTTCTCAGGTAAACCTAAGATGAGTCATGCCTTCAGACTGAAGCAAAAGTCAAGATAAAAAAAGTTCATATGCAGATGCTGAGATCCTGACCCTCGCCAAAGGAGTAACTGTAGACAAGTCACCTTGTGCCTCAGTTTCCTCATCTGTAAAACTGAAATACAGCTCCCCTTATAACCTGCATGCTACAGGAGTTATGCCAGCATCACATAGACATGGCAAACAGGGGAACAGTTAAACGGAGCCACCAGCTACAAACAACTGTGAAAAAGGTGCCAGACTGTCACTGAATTGCTCCTGCTGGCATGCACCTCTGGAGATCACCTGGACCGACTCCTGGCTTGAAGCTGGAGCAGACAGCCCAAGTCCATGTCCACTTGGGTTTTAAATATCTTCAAGGACAGAGACGTCACAAGCTCTCTGCATCGCCTGTCCTGGAGTTCCATCTCCCTTAAAGGAAGACAGCTTTTTATTCTGTTAAATGCCATTTCCTGTTGCAGTTCCTGCCCTCTGCCTCTGGTCCTTTCCCTGGGTACCACAGGCAAGAGTCTCTCTCATACTGGGCACAGAGCAGCACAGCTCTCCAGATATATCTCACCAGCACTGAGCAGAGGAGAAAAAGGTCTCTGCTGACCTGCTAGAAATGCAACCCCCTTGCTGTCCCAGCCTGTCCTTCCTCAAAATGCCCATCTGTCTAGGGCAGCACTCCAGTCATGTGAGCTATCTCACATGCGAAACCAGAGAAATCAAAGCTCTGCAAATGCATTCAGACCTGTAATTCCTCTTATTTCCTTCCCACAGCATGTACGGGCACGTCACAGAATGGGATCCTGCACTTGTCTGTGGCCTCGAGTATTGTCAGAGCTCGAGTGTGCAGCCCTGGTCTTGAGCGATCACAGAATCACAGAGTATGGTGAGTTGGAAGGGACCCACAGGGTTCATTGAGTCCAACCCCTCGCCCTGCATAGGACCATACCCAAGAGTCACACCATGTCCCTGACCAGCACCGTCCAAACGCTTCTTGAACTCTGCCAGGTTGGTGCTCTGACCACGTCCCTGAGGACCCTGCTCCCAACCACCGCCTTGGGGGGAAGAACCTTTTTCTGATATCCAACCTAACCTCCCTTGACACAACTTTAGCCATTCCCTCAGGTCCTGTCACTGTTACCACACAGAAGAGATCAGTGCCTGCCCCTCCTCTGCCCCTCAGGAAGTTGCAGACCCCAGCAAGGCCTCCCCTCAGTCTCCTCCTCAGGCT
>VZRJ01004642.1:161213-231503 GCA_013397565.1 Ptilonorhynchus violaceus | reverse complement strand
GGGCACTGCTGACTCATATCCAACTTGCCAGAGACCAGGAGCCCCATGTCCCTTTCTGTGGTGCTGCTTTCCAGCATCTCGTTCCCCAGTCTGTCCATACATCCAGGATTGCCCTGTCCCAGGTGCAGAATCTGGCACTTTTCCTTGTTAACCTCCATATGGAGTTCAGCCCATATTGCCCAGCCCCCTAATTCATGGACTTCTTTCTGCAGGGCCTCCCTGCCTTCCAGGAAGTCATCAGCTCCTCTCAGTTTTGCATCATCTGCAAACTTGCTCAGTATCCCTTCCAGTCCTGCATCCAAGTTGCTGCAGAGATGCCCCAACTAAGCAGCCACGAAAGCTGGTCTCAAGATGAAAGACTGATTCCAATAAATGAGCTGCCAATTGCTGGACAAGGAACACCTGCTGTTAAAACTAGACAAAGAAAACCTGTTAATGGTATGACCTGCCTGCCACTGCCAGCTATAAAGCTGAATTTGCTTTGTTAACCCTTTGTGCTGGGGACAGGCTGCTGACAGGTGGCTCCCATCAAAACCAACAGGCAGGGATTCCTCTTGCTGCTTAAAAAACCTGCCCTTTTCTCCAGAGGTGAGATGATGGTGATTGGGACCAGGAATTGGTTACTACTTGGTATGTAACAGTTTTTACTTGCTGATTAAGAGTTATAATCCTGAGTGTACGTTTGTGTAATCTGCCTGTCTCATGGGGAATCCATGAACTTGAGTCACAAGCTATTAAAAGTGGTGTGCCACAGAAGCATCCGGTCATGCTGATTTTCCAAAAGTGGACTGAGAACCTTCCCTTCACTTCCTTACTTATGTGTTTATGGTTGGTGGAACTCCACTCTTCCTTCTGTTGATTACTGCCCCTTCTGTTCACACCATGCTGGGTCCTTTTCTCAGTCCTGGTCCTTCACTGGTCCTTTCAACCTGCTCCTTCAATTCCTCATGTGATTGTTAGTCACTATTTCCACTCCCACCCCATCACTCTTAGTTTAAGCTCTCCTCTCCAGGCTGGCCAGTCAGGGCAAAGCTGCTTTTGCTCCCTTTGGTCAGGCTGATCCCCTTCTAAGCAGTCCAGATCCTCAAAGTGGGTCCCATGGTCACACCAGCCAAACTCTGCTGTTGACATCAGCTGGGCAAAGACAGGGATGGGCCATCCACTTAAGAGTTGGACTTGGTGATCCTTCTGGGTCCCTTCTAATTCAGGCTATTCTATGATCTCAACTGTAGACCCATGGGATCCATCCAGTCTTCTTCAGGTCCTCCTCCTCACCAGCAGTATCAAGGAAAGCACTGATGGGTGCCTCCACTCTACCCAAGTAGAGAATATCAACACTACCACTCACCATCTTCTCTTGCCACATGGTTCAGGTTCAGCTGGCTCAAGTACATCACTGTGCAGAGCTCTCATCCAGGGAGCTGCCTCGGCCCTGAAACTCTTCCATAGCTGCAGATCTGCACATGGACCAGGGGCCTTCCCCCCAGAGACAGAAGCCACCAGCTTCTAACCTTCATCATCACTGGAGTTTCCACTTGACAACCCAGGCAGACAGAGACTTTCTCTGTTCCCCTGCTGTAGTTGAAGGTTCAGGGTTTGAAAGCTGCAGGGTCTCACCACAGCTTCTCTGGGCAACCTGGGCCGGGCCCTCACTTGACCCTCCTTGTTCAGGACTCAAGATCTGCAAGTTCAGAGCCCGCTTGGATTAGGAGGAGCTGGCAGAGCTGAGTAGAAGCTTCTGCTAGTAGCCATGGGCTCACCTAGCTGTCCTCACTCGCACCCTCATGCTCCTCCAAGGGTTTCCAGGACTCCCATGACCACCCAGAAAAAGTTCCCAGAAGATCAAGAACATCTCAAAGCAGAGCAGAGATACTGCTGTGCCATTGGCTGTGTCTGGCAAACAGGGAAAGACTGCAGACTTTTGAAGTGCTAGGTGCAGGAGTATTTACGTGAAGTTATTGCTTGACAAAAACAAAACTATAGATGGCACAGGTAAGCTGTGAAACACCCTGACACTGGAATTATGGATGCCAGCAATTTACAAGGGCTTTTTTATTAAAAAAATAAAAAAAAAAACTGGAAGAAAAATCTGTAACAATCTAGTAAATAGACTGATACTCCCTCTGACCAGGGTATGTAGCAACACCATGTCAGAGATAGTCACAATACAGCAGTCCTGTTTTATACCCTTCTCTGGCTATCTCCTGCTTACCACACATGTTCAGAGCCCAGCTGCCAAGACAAGGCTCACAACTGCCTTATGTTCTATCGGTGAAAGATGTCACCCTCCTGGGTGCAAGGGTTGCTCGAGCTGGGGACAATGCAGCTCTTTTCTCTCTGCTAAATCAGCTCAGTATTCTCCTAATAGCTGTGAAGCACTTTGATGTCTTTAGACAGAAAGATCTTCAGTGGTACCAGACAAACAAATCACAGTGTAATTGGCATTAAGAGAAGATCAGGGAAGGTCAGGAGGCAATGGTCAGCAGAGGAGAAGCCTTGCTATCTATTTGATTTTCATATAAGAGGAGCAGACAAATGAAAAATACCCCAGAGAAAGCAGTGCAGAACCCTGTGTTGCAGGTCTGGCAGGTACCACAAACCCTCGTGCACACACAGACAGGGGCTCCCTGTTGTCCTGACTTTCCCTTACAGTGCCTGGGTGCAGAAGCACAGCACGTGATTTTGCACTGCTGGTGCTGCAGAGCTTCAGACACATCTGCTTGCTGATGTTGCTCTGCATCCTATCCTAAATCCTACTGGAGCAGAGCATGCCAGAAACCGAATTTAATTTGAAAAAAAAAAGAAAAAGAAAATTTTTTCACTGGGAGGTATCATTCAACTCCAAAGTTTCCAGGCTACTTTCTTCTTCTGAAATGTCATGTATTTCTCTGACTGTTGGTATCTCCAAGCAATTGACGTGGCTCAGACCATAACATCTCTCTAAGCAGAGGACCTGCAACTCTACCTGCCCAGTTTGCTTCGCCTGTTAGCCTCAAGCAACCAAGCCTCCAGACTGGCAGATGGGGCCTCTTCTAGAAGCACAAGCCATGCTGTACAAACCAGAACTGCAGCCCCCTAACTTTCCTGTTAGTCTGCAGCATCTTGCAGAAGCCTTAAAGATGGCGATGCCTTGCAGGCACAGACTTGTTAAATTTATGGGGTTTGTATCAAGCTGTGCCACAACAATGAATCTTAAAAATGCAGGAAATTCAGTTCTCTCCTAAGTGAACTAGTAGGGCAACATGGTATCTACTACAACAGTTTCAGTAAATACAAAACATCAACATTTATATTAAAAAAATTCAATTCCAGTGTATTCTGATGGAAATTCCAGATGTGTTTGTATTTAGCTATTTTGTGTTCCAATACCCTTGTGATGGACTGCTGTCTCCAGTGCAAGTCATCAAGTCCCTCAGTATCAAGGCAGTGCAGAATTTATCATTCCAAAACCATGTGTAGAAGAGAGAAAATCAAATCTAGCCTAACAATACTGACCTTATCATGTTCTTAGATGCTTGTTCTGTTGCCTATTTCTTCCAGGTATAAAAGCTTTCCATCTGAGTTGAAAACCTTGGAGCTGGTTGGAGCACTGAATCTTTGTCATTCATAGAACAGAATTTATTAAATTTTATAAAACTCGCCTGTGCTTCCAGACTCTGCTATTTAATAGAGTAGTGCAGGTTTACAGTTATTAGACATTGATAAATGCAGCACTTACTGCCAAAAGAAACTATCTGTTGATACCAAGATTGCAGGACTTTTAGACCAATCATGAAAATCAAATAGAGACAATGTTTTAAATTAAACAGAAAATGATCAAAGACATTTTACTTCACAGTCATATTAATATGTATAATGCATTACGAAATCCATTTTATTTGCCTCCAACATTTTCCCAATTGAACAGGAAGCTTTTAAAAAAACAATTACCACGTTGAATCTCCTCTGCTGCATGCAAGTCATGTTGTGCTTAAGCCAATCCTTTCATAGAATTCTTTATCACTGGCAGGCAGTCATATTAAAAAATTAATAAGGACTGCTTCATTTTTCAGAACCTGTAATCATCTTGCTATGTAATTTTGAATGCAAGGTAAGGAAGAAGAGAAGACATGGGGTTTGAAACCTTTCATAAAATCTCTAGGTTCTGGTCCTCACTTTTGTCCCTTTCACTTATGGATATCATTCTCTTTTCAATGTTAGTCCTGTCAAAACAAACAGAAATATTCAATGCTACTTGCTGTGGCTGTTTGTCATGACAAAGTTCAGATATAAGTCAAGAATAGTTATGTCTGAACCTGGATTTAACGTTACTGATATTCCTCTGGATGCTCATTTAACAAGTCTGCACGTACACAAAGGGCAGTTTCATCTCCTTCTTACTAAACCAAGTCTTACTAAACCAAGGTGCAGCAGCAGGAGCACAAAGATGCACATGTGGCTTTTGCAGGAAGCTGAAGAGTGGACAGTATGGAGACAATTCCAATGGAAATTACTTCAGGATGCAGATATAAACTGAGCAGGTTGCCTGGTAAGACAATAGGAAAACTCAGCTGGACAAGGCCCAAAGGAACTTCACCCAGCTGCTGCTGTTCTGAGCCACAGTATGCCCAGAGACCTCCAGAGAACCTTTTCTACCTAAATCATTCTGTGAGTCTATGACCTTTCTTTTTAACTCAAAGGAGTGAAGACTTGGGTTTCTTATTCACTTGGTTGACTCTGGCTGCCTTTCTTGTTCAAACCACATCTACTCAGAGTTTTTTCCAAGTCTCGAACTGCTTTACTCCTTCCTACAGCAAGATGTTTTCAATTAGAACGGAAAGGCCTGACACTCAACATGATAAATCAATGCTGGTATTTATTCACATGATACCAGCACTGTATAAACCACCTCTACTCTCCCAGTTTGAGAGTTTGAGTATGTTCCCCACCACTGTAACTGAGCTTAACTGATTTTTGCTTCGGCTGGTTTAAATAAGATCATAAAGATCCCTGATGACTACTGACCTAGCTAGCTCCAAGTCAAATATTAGCACAACTATAAAACTAATAAAAGTACAATCTGCTATCCAATCTATTTGAAAAGTTAATTCACTCCACTATAACTGGAATCTTATATTGGTTAGGCACTAGTAAGAAACTAGACTGTATTTATGAGGTATATTTACAGATTTTTTTTGGCTGTAATTTTATTAAAAATGCAGTGTTAATTAGAGACTACAATAAATCAAATGGAAATTTAATCAATAGTTCCACTGTGAAAAAGTACCACAAACTATTCTGAAGCCTCACAAACCTCATTCTCCATGAAGCATGCAAAACTCATGAGTCTTGAAAAACCAAGTGGTCTGTTATATATGTTTTAAACTAAATAAAAGTGGTATTAACTCAATAATGTTATACATCTGCACATAATAATCACACATTAAATTTCTGTGTTTTAGTAAATTATGTAACAAGTATTGATGTGGTATTAACATTATTATTAGAGCTCCTTCCAGGTATGCAAAGGCTAAACTCCAGAAGTTGTGATGAACAATAGATTATTGATTTTGGGGATAGACATGCAGCATTTAATAGCTAGGAGAAGGAAACACAGGGATAATTTGGCCATTATATGACCAAGAGCAGCTGTCCTTTAAGTTACAGAATTCACTTTACTGAAGTCGTGAGAAAACTGACGCAGCTCCAGCAACAATTGCATCATCATTTCCAAGTTGCTTTAATCTTGTTGCAGCATATTTTTGGTAGACCTCATCAATAATTACTCTAGAATCATGAAAAGTTAACAAATTATTCAAATGCATTTTAAATTGTTAAGAGCCTATCCCCCACAGTTCCTGTTACAGGGGTTCTTGCATTTATCTGCTCCTGTGTTTAGGCCATGAAGGAAATGACATGAAAAAGAGGTGCACGGCAGGTTTTGGAGAATGTTTAAATTTTTTGGGCTCTCTGCACTGACTCTCTGCAAACAAGCAGAGACTTCGCTGCAAGGCTGGTAGAGATCACAGCCAGCCACGGGACTCTCAGAATGTGTAGTCTGACATAAATCTTAATCCAGTGGGTGCTGTAAACACGTCACCCAAAAGTAAGAGTTACACACCATTATGAACAACCATTTGGTTTCTTAAACTGTGTAACAACTTTAAAAATCGACTATGTGCTCAGTAAAATATTGATCAATTGTGCACCTAACAACCATTTCTAAAAATCTATCTGCAATTGAAATCTTGACCATTAAATCACTCTGTTTCAAGACGAAGATGTGTCTTTACTCCTGATTCTTTAACTCAAAACTGGAGTGTTCCAGGAAGACCTAACACAATTTATCGTTGTATATTTATACAGATATCCTAAATCTGACCCTAAATCAGAAGTCTGAGCTTCTGAATCAGAAATATTGTTTTAGACATGGCATCAAGCTGAAAGATAATCCATGAAGACCCATGAACTCTAAAACTGAGGGTCAATCTCTAATCATTGTTGTAAGCACACACCATCATGAGCAGTAATTTCATGTGTGTTAAGACCTGAGTGCCCATTTAGCATCGTGAACAAGAGGCAACAACTCTCAAAGCATCAATTCCCACTGTCTCACATATTTCCTGCAAACACATCTGTATTGATCCATTTTCATACACTCTCTTCAACAGCTCCACCGAGCTGTTGTCACACTTGTGACAAAATACATGACATGTGCAAACCCACCTGTGTAAAAAGCACATGATCTCAGTTTAGAAATGGGATCTGAATACCACTTGCACTATATCCAACACCTCACAGAAATTCTTGGTGAAATACACCAGTGACGGAAACATATCAGAAAAGAATTGTTTACTGCTGAAATGCTGGGATGTGGGAATGGACTGAGAAGAGGGACCAAATGTCCCTTCAGAATGCTCCAGGAGTTACAAAATAGATCATGAAACCTGAGGTACATTGGCCAAGTGATTTAGAAATACAGAAACATAAAGTATCATTTCTCCAGAAAGATGTATTTTATTTTTTTGTTGTCACATTCTGCTGCATTCATAATAGATTTATTTATTTCATGTTACTCGGGTACTGGCAACTGGATTATCCATTTGCACTTTGGACGGAGAAGATACCACAATTTAGAAGCTACTTGCTACCCACACAAAGGCACCCAAATGTTGCCACAACATTGGAGAAGTTCAGGGTTGGTGTTGTACCTTAGGTTTGTACAGGATGCACAAGACTTGGCAGACCAATTCTTTTGTTGGAATTTCTAGAGAGCAGAAAATGCCAATATTCATTCAAAGCTAAATCACCGAAACGAATCTTTCTGCTGTATGGCTGATGTTGACAACTTCACCCTTGTAATACTGCTAAAACAAACCCCTCCTTTTCAATGTCTGGAGTGGCTGGTCAGGAACCAGAAATCAAGCCCTGATGAAACTGGACATGATGCTTCAGAAGACCTATTTAACTTTTGAAAATTCTCCTGATGTCAAAGCCACTGTCAAAAAGTCGGGATGGGTTTGATATTTCAAAATATGCTTTAAGCATCTTCCTTTGCTCCTATATTTTTCACATCTTTCCTGCTGATGAGCTCTGGAAAGGCTTGAATGTTTTTCTTAGGGTTACTTGAACTGGATTTGTGAGTCCCTGTTGATTCCTTTTCACTTTTTTTAGAACCTCATGTAACTTATGCAAATTATCATGATAAATAAATGCAGGGATATTCCTACTGACCGAAATGAAACAGATGCAGACCAGAGGAAATTGTGCAACTGTATCACAGAGCAGTCAATAATTTGATAATGCACTGCACCTTCATTGATCTTCAAATTTCCATGTATCTGAGCAAATAAATTTCTCATTGTTTTGTGCT
Source organism: Ptilonorhynchus violaceus (assembly GCA_013397565.1). Taxonomy (NCBI): domain Eukaryota; kingdom Metazoa; phylum Chordata; class Aves; order Passeriformes; family Ptilonorhynchidae; genus Ptilonorhynchus; species Ptilonorhynchus violaceus. The sequence continues at coordinate 223,651 of VZRJ01004642.1, read as the reverse complement.
TGGGAAAGAAAATATACAAAACCCCTAGGTTTTTGAAGCAGGCAAACAAAAGTTAACACATTAAAGGCTCTACAGCAATATGCATGAAACAAAAACCTAAATAAACTTCTGAAAAGAAACGAGGGAAAAATTTGGCAGCAATTTTAGCTGGTACTACCACTCTGCTACCACAGGGAGATGGCTACCCATGTTATACATTGTGTCCTGAGTATTTTCACATTTCTGTCTATTTTAAGCCTAGTTAAAGCTGCTCTTCATTACTAGAAGTACCTTTAAACTTAAACTGCTTCAAATATGTCTTGCAGACTTCTGCACATACAGAACACCTGCATGAATGGCACCTGGTTGCACAAACAATTTTCTTAAAGCTTTACACAAATATTTTGATTACTGGTTTTTCTAGCAATAATCTACTAAAGCTATGGGCTTTTTTTAACTAACAAATGGAAAAAATGCATTTCTACTTAAGAACCAGAGCAAATCCAATCTCCCTAACTGCTGAGTAATTTAAAAAACCCACACAATTCCTTCTCTTAAAAACCTAATTAAACAGACCAACATATTATAAATTACAGTAGTTCTCAGAAGTGTTGGCTAGTTCAGGGCACAGTGAAACGGGTAAAGCAGTATGTTCACAGCATTTTTCTCTACTACTAAATCCAATTTTTTATTACTCATAAAGACAAAGAACTTTGGGTACCTTTAATCTCTTCCTTGAAAACTCTACCAAGTTCATTGGTGGAAACCTGTCATTCAGGTTGTCAAAGGGATTATTTGCAATGGGAAATTTTCAGGATAAAGGGAAGGATAAAAAAATGTTTAATGTGTCTGCAAGCAGAAATACAATCCTTCTTTCATTTATGTTTTGAAGAAAAATGCAGCAAAGCACCTAATCTCTCACAGTAGCCCCTTAATGTTAAGAGGTCCTCAAGAAGCTAAGGAGAATCAAATAATAATCAGATTTCTTTCACGGTGCTCATTTTGTCCAAGAGTTTTCTTGTGCTCTCTGCCTAATTGTGAAGCACTTAGGAGGATTTTTTTATACTCAGGTAATATAAAAGCTGCTTAGCTATTCAGCAAAACTAATCCAATGTTCAAGAGACACCTATTCACCGAGATTAAGCCAATTTTACAATACGGAGTTATCCAGTCACCTGGAACAAAGGAGGTATGTGGAGGACAGGCAAAGAAAGCAAATGCTGAGGAATGACTGGCAAATGGTGAACATAAAGAGATATTTAGGAAGAGCAACAAGGAGAAAGAGATACATATGCTGAGTGAATAAAATCAGAAACAATGAATCCCAAGAAACAGAAGTGACTGAAGCACAGGGATTATGCAGAAACATCCCCCTGCTACAAGAGGAGCCCCTCGGAATTTGCACAGCATCTGTCACCACCAATTCGTGCAGCTGGGCTAAGTGGGGGATCTAATGACAGGCAGTTTATACAACACCAGCACATGACACATCCCTCGGGGCACTTTGTCCTCACAGCATCCCAGTGGAGCAGCACAGCACAACTGACTGTTCATGGAGAACGAAGGAACTGATCACTGCAACTATTTCAAAGTTAGTTCACCTTAGGATGCCTTTCCAGTTAAGGGTTCTATTAAATTCTGACACGATTTTTCTTTTTTTGGCACTTTCTAGGAGAATTGGACTCTACCTGGCCAAAACTAAAACCTGTATTTTGAATATCCAAAATTGCAATCCTATGGCTGTATGTCCTTTATGCAATTTTAATGATATCATTAAAGATCTAATGCAACCAGCAAGCTTTCATTATGAGAGAAAACATTTTCTTTAAAAATAAACGAATGGACAGTCACTCCCAATACATTCAATGCCTCTTACAAATGTAGCTTTGAGGACTACAGCACACAGAAGAAGATATTTCACAATCCCCAAACACTGCTCAAAATTAGAGGTCACCTGCCAGTACACCCAAATGTGCAAAACCTCTTGGGACTTCAGAACACCTAAACAAAAAATTAGAAAAAAAGAAGCTCCACCTATGTAATGAATGTTCTAAACTCACTGATTTTTCACAGCTCCCTAAGCCATGCTGTGATGCTGACGACAAACAGAAGTTCAAGAGGCACTTGTCTCACTTACACAAATGATTTCAGTATTGCAGAAATTCTCCTGCTACTGGGTAGCTCAGCTGTTGGCTTGACTACATGAAATACTGACAGGAAAACATAGGTAGGCAAGGAGAAAAGAATGCTTTCCTTCAGTGATTCCCTAAAAGTTGAAACGTTTTTTAAATTACATTTGAACTGATATTTGAAGATGATTCAATCTGTCCAAACATAAAATAGCAAAAAGCAAAGGAACATTTACCCCACTGATTGTAGAAAGAGACATCCTATGAGGTTTTAGCATACCTACAGTTCAAATCTAAGTTTGTATCAGAATAGATGTAGGAATAGAGCTTTCTATTTCTCAGATTTTTTATTTTATTCATTTGGGGGAAGGGGAGAATGTACTTTCCTTAGAAAATCTTCAGCCCTTTGCAATGTCCTATATATCGAGTTGTCAAGAAGAAACAGTTTCCACTCTGCCAGCAAAAGCTTTCCTGAGGGCAGAATAATGGATCTAGTGTGAAAACAGGGATCTTCAGATTACAGAATTTAAAGATGTCCAGTGTTTTAAGTTTTAATGGTGTTGCCTATTTGAGCCTGCCCCTACTACCTCGTCAAAGTGAGGATTACAATAATCCGTAATAAAGCACAATGAAGCATATATATCAGTCATATATCAAAGTCTCTTGGTATTCAGTAACTCTTTGATCAATTTAAGACAATTTAATTAAATCTGGTTCCAGAAAATTGCAAAGACACACCTCATGTGCACCCAACTCCTTCAGGAGTAACTGCACTTGAAAATAAATCCTCAGACAACACAGCCTGAAACAACTCAAGCCCTCAAGCCAGGACTTGCAGTGTGAGGAGTATGAAAAAGGAAGTAGCAAATGCCACATCAGCAGAAATTCCAGACCAAATTTTTCCTTTTGTTGTCTAGAGAGCCATTACAGTCCTAACTGTTGTTGTCTCAGAAAAGGGTTTTCTTTGCTGGAAGAAAAGGATACTGCTTCTTCAAAATCCACCATTCAAACAGACACAATGGCTCTAAAATTGCCCTCATGCCTTCCCCCTGAAGTCATGTATAGTTGTGGGGATGCTGTTTACTCTCAGTACGAAACTTTCCTTCCAACATCTATCTGCAAAATGCAATTATCACATCACCTTGCACTTCCTGTCACTAATGATAAGCGTCAAACAGGCTGCAAAAGCAAGGACAACACTTTGACCTACCAAATTCAAAGCCATACTGGACACTCCTACACTCCCCCATCTTGAGTTTTCTCATAGGAAGCTGACCCTCAAAATGAGATGAACAAAGAGAGAGCAAGAGCACAGAGCACAGAAATCAGTGCTAGATGAAGACCTCAGGGTAGCCTGCCAGTCCCACAGGAAGACAACTGGGGTTTGCCAGGCATTACACTTCCTCCATTTCTACCCCCGACACTGCCCAGACCTGAGGGAGCTTGGTTGTTCTGACAGTTTATTCCTTGCCTGCAGAAAACTGGCTGTACTTTTGTGTAAAAAACCACGCCTCTGCCAGCTGTGATTTTACCTTTCCCCACCTTCAACCAGTACACCTGTGGATGCTATGTGGAAGGATGTACTCCTTGGACCAAACCTTGCAAAGTGGGATAGCAAAATAATGGCACAGCTGTGCTTAAGTTTTGTTACAAATGTTTTTAACACTGCTCTGTGACACACATCCCAGCAGGTGAAGGAGGAAGGAGATGCTCCACAAAGAGCTTTGGCAAACAAGAGCCACCACAAGGAAAAAAAGAAGAACATGTGAGAATTTTCTTCCTGTCATTCCAGATGCTGCTTCTCCTACTTCCTCTCATGCCTGCCCACCATCCATGCCACCACTTTAGTGATCAGTCCTGGCCATCAACAAATCCTCACCCAGGCTGCTGTGCACTACTGGCATTTGCTGGGATAGATCCAGGGCATACCAAAGGCAGCTCTACAGCCTCTGCTGCCTGCTCTGGGTCCATCACTGACTCCAAAGGGTTCTGGAAGCTATGGAGTAGGGCATCTTCACACTCCTATTTAATGTCCATCTAAACCAAGACTGGGAGAGAGTCTCCTGAATGCTCCTTTCAGGATGCTGTCTGCCAAGGAGGGCAGGGAAAAGGAGAATATTAGTCTCCTGCACATCCCAGTTATTTGTTTATGTGCTTAACAAAATGTACTATATCAAATCTTCACAGACATTTGGTGACAAATGCCAGACTGTAATGATACCTCTTATAATACAATAAAGAACCATCCAGAAAGCTGCCTGCATTATTTGGGAGAGGGATTCAGATTTGATAAGTAGATCAAAATTAGTTTAATGATTCCCTATTTAGCCTTTAAATCTACTCATAATGTGACATTGTGTTTCCAATTAGGGAATGAAAATGTTGATTTAACATTTCTGTCATTACAGATTAGACATCACATGTTATCTCTTCATTATTAAAACTTTAATATTTTGAACATAAAAAGGAATTTGTAGAGTTAGGCACAGGGTTTAAGTTTTTATAATGAGCCATTCATCTTCAGGTCAGGTTCCATAATAACCAACTGCAACAAGTTAGTTCCGTGGGAGGAAAATTAAACAGGAAAAAATGGAAATGAGAGTAACTGTGAAACTGTGTCATATTTGTACAGACTGAAGCATAATGGCATTTAAAGTGTTCAAACTCTTTGTGACACCTCATTTCCACCTCTGCCACCACAGCTTGTGTGAAAACACACTGCACAGTGGGCAGTTAGCAAATACCTCCTGGCAGGGCATCTGACATGACAATCAAGGCTCAGCATTATTTTCTTAAGACTAAATATCTCAAAACGTTTAATCACGGGACAAGATTCCAGTGAGTGAGGCAGCACACTCTGGGGAACAGGCCTATGATAATCTTTAGTGACCATCTCTTTTCCTAGTCATGACCAGCTACCATGCTGCTGCTGGATTTTTTTCCCAGAGAAAAACGTTATCAGGAAAGCAGGCAACATTATTTTTAGCTGTCCTGCTTTTCACAGCAGCAGCAAGGTGTCACACAGCTAATCAATTCCCATGGTTGCTTCAAAGCAGCAAAAATAGGGTCTGTCCTAACCCAGGCAATCCAGCACAGGGCTTGGTGTCTGGGACAGCTCCTCTGAAGAAAAAAATGTACTTACTTTAGTCTCAAAAGCACAGCAGTGGGAAAGGAACAACACCTCCAGTGTGCCTTAAGATTTACAGAGACTTTTCAGACGGAACGGTACTATCAATCATCTCTGCACTCCCAGCAGGAAATTAGATTTCCTGTTGTTTAATGCTACAATGCTTGACACAAGTCTATGAATTTGTAGTCCCAGTAGTGCTACATTAAAAATCCATACTGTGGAAAAAGAGGGGAAGAAATATATGCTTTCATCAAATGTAGCAGAGAGAGCATCTTTTCAGACACTACCTCTCTGGTTTTGACTGATTTTTAATTTAAAGTTGTGTTTTAATCAGCAAATCACGTATGTGAAAGGACAAGGAAATGTACATTTATGGAGCAAAAAATCCTTATGTCAGTCCTGTCTACAGGAGGGACAATTCATACCACTGCCATAGGCTGCCAACCAAGCCCATCATTCATATATTTACAGGACTAAAAATCTTCAGAGCTGCTTGTTTAAGCAATAAATTTGAGACATCTCATTCCTGATCATATTTCTTGGGTGTTTTTCTGAGCTCATTGCTGCTTTCCCCCCATTTTTAACCTTTCTTTCTCAAGCTGTTAGAACAAGCGAGTGACCCGTTGTTGTCCCCATCAGAACAGCAATACAATTAGTCTTTTGACAGTTCCTAGCACTGTGCTTGTGGAAGAGCTCAAGTTCCCTCATAACTTGGGCCAAGAGTGAGTATTCCATCCAAGCTGCCTCAGACAAGTGGCTCTGAAGATGGTTATTCACAGGCAGTTACCTCCTTTTTACCATCTAAATTTGATGGAAGCTTTCATCCTCCTTGGAAACACAGAGTTGCCTCCCTTGCCAGGAAAACCATCCCAGCCTTATAGGCACCAGCTGGGCAATCATGGATTTGAGTAATGATGTTGGCCAGTCTACCCGTGCTAGGCTAAGTAAAAGAAGAACCACAAAATAGTCATTTGTATATAATTAAATAATAATTAAATAATAATAAAATAATAATTAAAAACCACACCAGACCAACTACCCTTAACAAAGACATGGAGCATTAACAGTAGATTCACTGCTAGACAATTCACAGCCCTTGAGCTAGCCAAGCTTCCTCATCACTCTTAAAGGTCAGGCATGCCTCATTTACATTTTATGTTCCACCTGAACTGAAATCAGAGTTGAGTGTTGTTTCCTAAGCCTGTGAACCATCAGACTGTGAGATCAGAAATTTCCTTGAATAAGGTTTAGTCCCTGTGCAGCCCCAAGACGGAGAGAGGTCTGAGAAAAGATGGGAAGATGAGCAATCACCTGCTGCTGACCTACACCGGCAGCTACTGCCCATTCTCTGCCAAATAGCATGGGAATAGCCAGAAAACCAGACAGACAAGCCTTGGATACACAGCACCTACTTTTTCTTGTGTGCTTGTATGCAAGATCTGGTTCACTCACGCAGGACTGTTTTCAGGGAGACTTGATGGCACTAAGCATGAAGATGGATATTTATGTTATCAAGTAAGAAAGCATCCTTTCCTACAAACAAAATGGTTGACAAATTACTTAATTCCTGCAGGGCAGAGCTGCCTTCATGCAGGCTTGGCAGCTGAATGCTGCACTCACCTCAACAAAGATGAAGCAGGGGATGATGGAGTAACTTCTCTGGGTATTGTTTCCTAAAGCCATTTCTCATCACACTTCTTGGGGAGGCACTGTTCAAAACTTTATATCCTGGAAAAGAAAAGACAAAGGTATTTCAGCATATTTTACTTTTCTGCAAACACCACAAAGAGGTTCACAACACAGAGCACTGACCTATTGGACCAAGAACACAGACTGAAAAGAACAGCAGGGTCTAACTTGTGGTTGTTCAAAATACCCTGGGAAGGCACTCCCTTCGCAACACAAAAAAAGAGGCAGACACAGGTTACAAGACACATCATATACAGATCAAAGGGTGATAAGGACACAACGGTTTTCCTTAAATACAATCCACTCCCAAGCAAAGGCTTCTGCCTCGGAATTGTAAAATCACGTTTTCAGCCCACTGACCTGCCTACAGTGTGTTTCAAATGAGAAGGGTTTGGTAATTGACTTGTAAACTTGCACTTTAAAAGACATACTTGCGGTACACTGATGGTACATGTGACCAGAATGTTTATCTGCACAAAATCTGCTCAAGATGACAGCATGTGTCACGCACAAACTCTCACAACCCGTAACAAGCAAATACAACAAAAATGCAATGAAGGACTGGCGCCTTACTGCAGAGCCTTTCTGTCCTCATATAACTTCATACGTTACCACACCAAACTACACCTACTCAGCATTACTTTGGGCAACTGGCTATTCTAATGAATATAACTTTATAACACTGTGCTAAGACATCATTATGCATGAAAAGTAGGAAAAGCAGACAAAAGACTAACACAAAGAAATTTTACTGAGAGCGTGTGTCTTTTTCTGCATGCATGAGGCAACACATCAAGAAGCTAAGTCTGGTTTAAACGACGCTAGAGATACAGACTGGGAGGAAAGGTGGGGCTGGAAAAGCAGCAGGCAGCCCAGAGCTGCCAGGTGCAGGACTGCACAGAGCATGAGACATGGGGAAGCATCAAAATCCTCTGCTGTCAGTTTTAACCTGAGCACATCAAGCAAGAACACGGATTTTGGTGGGCCCAGCCTCACCCCCAACACCCACACAGAAATTCTGCCCTGATGACAAGTAACTCTGTGGGTCAGGGTCAGGGAGGAGAAGGAAGGTGGAAGCTGACGTACTCTGCAGAGGATGCTCTCTGCACAGCAGCTTCCCGTGACTCTCTGACCTCACTGGCATCTGGGTGGCAATTCAGGCCTTGGCATACGGAGCCTGTGAGGTTCACAGAGGGGTCAGTGCTTTCTCACCGGCTCTCAGCAGGGTTACTGGGAGAAGTAGTGAGATCAGCACAGGGAGTTCAGCTGAGGTTACGGTGGAGGAGCTGGATCAGCTGCCAGTCCCTGCCACCTGCACCACGATGCAGGCTCTTGTCTCCTTCTGTGAACTCCATAGGTCTCACCACCTATGAACTACTTAATGTATTCCTTACGTCAGCTCTTCACAGTTTGACCCAGGGCTGTAAAATACATGATGTACACGATGGACTTAGGCACAGCACAGCTACCATGACTCCAGTGAAGCCACATTCTGTGTCAAGAACAGCTTCTGAATGGTTAACCATTGAGAAATGCAGTTTTAGGTCAAACAAAACAGTCAGGAACATCACCTATGATGTGCCTCAGACACTTATATCCTACTCTATATCCCATTCTAAAATACAAATGTTCCGGATTTTCAAAACACGCCATTTTCCAAACAGACTTCAACTTCACTTAGTAGATAAAATGGGGTTTGTCTCAGGGGGTAGTGTCACTGCTTAAAAAAAGACAAGGTAATCCAACCCCATTTGGGCAATGCAAAAAAATTCAGTCATTCAGTTTTTAACACCACGTTTAATACCCCCAGCTCTTGTGCCATGTGGTTCTCCCTGTAACTTGGCAAACACATGGAAGCCAGTAGAATAGCACATTAAAGAGTCAGAGCAGCTTACAGAGAATTATTCAATGAAACTTTTCTGTATCCTGTAGAAACACTGTCAGTAACTTTCTTTGCAAATCCTGTTTTTAAAATGGTTTAGTGCAAAGACATTAATACCTCAGCATTTTCATGAATCCTTTGCCAGATTAAGGTTAGAAACAACCACGACTTTTCTGTGACCCCAAGCTGTGCCCTCAGTTCTAAATGAAGTGTGTTCCTAACCAAAGCAGAGGACTGCAAGGCAATCCAAGAATTTAAAAACCCTTCTCAACAGATGACTGAAAGCAACTGCACAAACTAGCGAAGAAACTGAGGGCTCATAGCAGTCATATAAAATTGCCTGATTTTATAGGGGACACCTGATGTTACAAGTATTTATCATTAAGACTGTTCCTTTAAGCTTATTCAGTACCACTGGTTTAAAAAACTGCACTGCCTATGGGAAAGCATTTTACATGTCAGCTTCTCTCCTATGTGATGACACATTTGTGTCAGGCTTAAGTACTAAGAGACCAAATAGTTGCCTGATCAGGCCAGCTAATTCCCAGATTGTGGGAAAACTCTCAGTTAGCCAGTGCTTGTCATAGCTGGTCTTTTCATCAGGTTACTCCACAAAAGAGTAAAGGGAAGCAACAGCGTGATCTTGGTGGGAGCACCATCTTTTGTCTCTCTTCAGCTGGCAATGAGTCCTCTAAGGACACTGACAGCAAAACACAGATTACAGCAAACCCCAGCTGCTTCAGCCTGCACAGCAGCCAGAGATAATTTCAGCCATTTCTGCCCGAAGAATCATAGTAAGATGTAAAAGAAGTATTTAGTAACAGTCTTGTTCCATAATCCATGAAGATCTCTTCACATTGAACACATTTTTGTAGCACAAAGCCTCTGACCAAAGCAACGGCAAATAAAAGCTATAGTATCAGCATCTGGTACTGCCTTCTCCATTTACTATTTCTATTTTTATCAACTTGACTGAATTGTTAAGGAACTCATATGAGCAAAACTGTAAGTCTTTTTAGATCCCACTAGATGTGACCTTTTCAGGCCTGGTATGTTAGCACAGCATGAGAGTAGAATTCGTCAAACCTATCCTAACTAATTAGGGACCACTATAGAGGGAATATTAATAATCTGGAGCTCTGGTATTATGAGGGGTTCTACTCTTTAAACAATACATATAGTTGTATAAGACAACATTTGTGAATTAACTAGAACTAGTTCTCATATTGCTCAATTTACCTCACCTGTGCATTTTCAGAAAGCCCCCGATCTACAGCATAGGAGGTTATTGTCTGGCATCTCCTGGGAGAGCAAGTGGAGACATAGAATATACATAAGTGAATTGAAAACTAAATGAAATGGACAGCAAAGAAAAAGAGAATCCAAGCTGAAGAGATTTTCTTGCCGCAGGGATCCATCCAGGGGAATGGCTTTTAGAATGCCCCATTCAGGTATGTTCTAAAGCCTTTTATGTGAGCATGTGGCAGACAGCAAGAAGGACATATCTAGGACAAACTAGCATTTGCTGAGCCTTTATAGTGTAAGTTCCTGCAGCAGACACAGTACAGCTGATTGTTGTTCTGTGTAATCAGTAATCAAACCAATAAATTGGAGGTCTGTTCCTCTGGAGACAGTTGTCAACCTTATGTTTTTTAAACCATGTCCTGCACAGGGAGGAAGAGAAGACGGATAATATATTTCACATATTGCTACAGTGGATATCCGGGCAGCCGTGGAAAATACTCAAATCAACAATCCAGAACAGCTTACAGGCCCTGTTTATCATAGTTTTCAACTGTTTTGGTTAATCAATATCAGTGCACGTTTCTTTTGCAGCAGCTCAGAGACCACCAGCCTGAAACCCAGGAACTGCTGCACAGACCACGGCAGCAGCGAAGCCACTGGCACAGGTGGGACACCACCTCCCTGCAGGATCCCAAACCTGCTCTGACCAGAGGTGAGGAGGGCAACCACTGGTCATTTGGTACCAGGGTGTGGTGCAAGCACAAAAAAAAAGGATTTCTGTCTCTCAACTTCTAGACAGCTTCTCTGAACTTCTAGACAGCTTCATGATCTTTTCAGCAGCAGGTTATACTGTTCCTAAAGAAAATATAAATATTACATTAGCAGGAACAGCAGCTATTTCTGTAACAACATAAAAGATACTTGAAACGTCAGAATTTCCCTATTTATAAGTTGCTTTAACCTTGTATTAGCAATTTGCAAACCTCTGTTGGCAATTCACTCCAAATTATAAAGATCTTCACTCTCATTAAAATAAGAATTCTGTTTACAAGTAAAAAAATATCTCCAAAACCTCTGCACCAGTCCATTAAGGATCATTTCACCAAACTGAAACACAAATTGCATATGTCAAACCTCCATTCAATTAAGGAAACAAATTAAAATTAATGCCGCTGCTAACAATGATTATCCAAGCTTTGGCAGAGAACTGTATCATTATAATCACTATCTATTATACTATCTCCTACAGATCTCATTGTAAAGCAGGGTCCTCTGTTTCCTGTGGGGGAAACAGTTGAAGCAATTTGCCAAACATCACACAATGACTCAATGTATAGGCTGAAGAAAGACACATTATTCGCAAGATTCCTGTCAAGTGCTCTGTCCACTTGACAACACAATCCCTGCACTTCAAATGTGCACTTGCTAATTCCTGCACAAGAAGCACACAATCCACACTGTACATTTTAGTAATACAGGTTTCCCCGACTGCCTGCTGCTGGAACCAGCAGAACACAAACCACAACCTTTACAACACGTGCTGACCAAACACGCACCAAGATGTGACAGCCTCATGTTCCTTCTTTGCAAGTTCACCCCTGGCGTGTCCAAAGGCACCCCATTATCCCACTGCAACCCCTCCATGAGCATGGATGTAATTCTGAACATGTTGGAATGGGACAACAGAGGGTTAAAATGTTTTCCACAGAGCTGTCTTCCACACAAACCAAACCAATGCATACAGAAGGGCCTAAGCAACCAAAGGTAAGATTTGACTGCAGAAGGCAGTCAGACTTCTGTAGTGTTTTCAAAGTAATCGAAACCACAGTGCTGGCATGAATCACTCCTAAAGCCAAGCTGTGTGATGAAAAGCACAAATGACACTGGAGCACGAAGACCTTCTTGTCTGCCTTGCACCCAAACACAATGCAGACTGCTTGCCTAAAAATAGCTAAACTAAGAAAATAACACCATGGCTACAACAGTTAGAAGGTACCAGACAAATGGCACTCAGTTTGCTGTCTCAATGACCCATACCACACTAGTTTTTACCTACAAAGGAGAAAGTTATCTTTTGGATCACGTTGCCCTTGAGGAGAAGTGCCTACCCACAATGGAGCTTGGGAAAGAGGGAAGAGGTTATTTCATCAAAGAACCCTTTCTTTACCCATTCATTGTGAACTGAGAGGCAAAAAGCCATCAAGACCACGGCCACCAGAGCAGTAACATCATGTCAGACACTGTCCACAACCTGAGTGTCTGAGTCATACTTGATTTTTAGTCGTTAACTAAAATGAAACTGTGAAATTTTCTAGTGGCTGATCATAAACAAATGTTGTGTGCTAAGTTTCAAGCCTTGGGTGGTGGCTGTCCCCCAGAGCACATCCCACCTTGCCAGAACACTCAAAAGAGGAGCTGAACTGATGAAGCTCAGTTGACTGAATCTAGATCTCACCACAGAATACAATTTATTATAAACTTTCCCAACAGCATAAATGCCTGGCTCCTTGTTTAGCTACACCATTCAAATAAATTGTCCTGTCAGTGAAAGTGCTTCTCACAGGTGCCTCCACAGACTCCTTGACAATAAACTCATTACGTATCACTAATGACAGCAATGAAAGGAACAAAAACCTGCCAACAATACGCAAAGTAAACCCACACATGTTCACCATTACAGAAAAACAATTTTGCAGCATTTAAGACACAATAACTCTTTCTCTGGTGAGAGTTCTGACCTTTTTCTGCCAGCAGAAGCCACATTTTCACATTCAGCACTCATAGTAGAAAACCATTTTACGGCAAACAATAATACTTAAGCAATACAGTTCACAGCATATCTGAAATTACAACCCTTAGTACAAAACCCACCTGGTTATGAAGAAATCTACATTAATAACTACCTGGATTCCTAAATTCATTCTCTTAAAAATGTGTTGCTGGATCCCCGGTGGCAAAGCAGAGTTTGAGCCCTAGGAGAAAGTGATGCCACAGATTTTAACAACCCTGTTAGGGTTATTTTCCGTTGCTACTAGCTTCATGTGGAAAATTATCCTGTCTGGGTGACAAACAGCAGTATTAAACCTATGGATAGGCAGACTGATAAGGGTTCTGCATCACTTTTATTTTCAAGTGAGTTCAAGTGTTATGTCAGGATAGCAGAGGCCTTGTAACAACTTCTCACTGTGGGGAGGAAAGTGAAATCTCAATGCCACAGCCTCTGCCACAAAATTTACATTTATGTCACTTGGCCAGAATTTCATAGATGTCAAACAGAACCCAAACATAACCGTGTAAACAGCATATATATTTATGCTGATATCCAGAAAGCCAAACAAAATGACCACGAAACTTATTTTAAATCACCTTAAACCCATGAACCTCTCCTTGTCCTGCAGGTCTGAAAGTATCATCAAGGTTGATCTGTTGCATTTGCTGAGACATCGAATTTCTTCTGAAAACTTTTACTGTATCACTTACTTGGTGTTGGTTTGAATGATACCCATCAAAACGTGGTGTCACATCAGCAAAACCATATGAATAAAACATTTAACCTGCTATAGCTGATAATGCTCCCCTCTTTCTTGCGAAAGGATTAGAGGTGCATGATAAATGAAGATGGAATCTGATGATGAGTTTCATTAGGGAATTTTTTTAAAAAAGTAACAAGCAGTCTCTGGAAAAAAAACAACAAACCACTGCATTTATCCATGTAGTTAACAAGACTGGTCCTGCTCCTAACTCTCCTTTAACTCTAAAAAGCTGACTGTTCTAGCTGTCTTTTCATCCTTTCAAACTTTGAAGTGAATCTAAACAAAACACTTGTGCATTATCGTGGGCAAAAGAAAGACCATTTCTGGCCTTTACCCATCCCACCTGAAGGCATGACATCTTGATTTAGACTAATTAATTTACGTTGTGATCTACTCTGAACAAATGCAAAACGCAGTTGGTTGTTTCTTTTACTTCTGATTGGTTAAAACTCCATCTGTCTTTAAGGGTATTTATAGCAATAAGCTGGTAGGTGTGGTCAGCATGAGAGTAACTCTTCCTATAAATAAAGGATTCTGAATTAAGGAGATTAGTTATATGATTAGTTTAATGAAAATATAGCAGGCTATAGTTCCAAAAGAAACATATTTGCGATCCATAACTGCAAATGATTGACTTAATTAATCATGGGCTTGAGAGACTCTGTTTATGCCAAATCACCATCCTATTGCACAAGAGTTCTACGTTCGGTGTCTCATTTGCACAACTCACAAAGAAAATAATCAAGATCATTTCTGATTTGCACCTGACAGTCTTGCAAGGCTCTGGCTGGAAACCAATGATCTCCCTGGTATTTAGGATGCTGTCATGAAGGGCTTGTGAGTGAATTTCACTCTTTGAAACCAATTCCATTGCACTTGGTGACTCTCCATGCGAAGCACCAACAGGCACTGTGGAAATTGACCAATTTCACCAGGAGAAAACCAGCAGCCTCCTCCTCAGGCTCTTATCACAGTTAACTGGTGCAAAAAAACCCAAAGACATTTAAGTGAAAGAAGAAAGCAAAAGAAAACTTCAAGAACACAGAGGGTAACAATGCAATGGTGCAAATGAGAGGAAAATTGGATGACCTACAGAAAAACTATGGAATGGAGGGCAGGAGAGGAAAACAGACCACAGGTTTTGCCTGTGGTGCAAAACCACAAGACTGAAAATTCTGTCTTCTCTAATTAAGGGATATAAATACAACAGACTCTAGAAAACACTCTGCCCTTCCCCTCCCAAATATATCAGGGTTTTGCAGAAGATATTTTAATACTAATTTTACTTTAAATTAAAATAATTTTTATGAGAAAAAATTGTTCTGCTCTTTTGTCCAAAGACATTTTCCTCTTACAAAAAAATTTGTACTTTACTCCAGAAAACTGGTTATATTTTTTTCTTCACAAAACCTCCATAGTCAACAGTTGTACTGAAATCTATTAAGCTACTAAAAAAACCAGTTGGCTGCTTATGTGTTAGCTAGAATGAGAAGTTCTTTATTTGTAATGGAGCTTCACAGCTCTGCACGGAACTAATTTTGGGAATCCCAATATTAAAAACGTATTTCAAAAACACATGCTGCATGGTGTTCTTGTATGCCACCCCTGCAGAGCCTAAGTCCAAGCAAGCTGCTGATCCATGCATATGAGTGCAGAGATGAGGCTTGTGCAAAGTGCCAGAGATGGACACCCATGAGTAAATTTCCAGACCCCTCTCCCCCCACTACCCTTCTATGATAACTTAGGAAGCCAACACTTCTGGAGAGAGTTCATATAGCTCACAGTGTAAAGATAAACAAGTAAAAATATTGAGAGGAGCACGGGGAGGAACAGAGCACAGCAGTGTTAGACAGGGTAAGGGGAGGAAAATCAGGTGATTAACGTTTCTATTTATTTCCAATACTTTTTTTTTTCGAGGGGATGAATTCTACATGGAAAATTTCCACTCAAAATCACTCTGAGCTGGTATTAAAAATGAGGCACGTAATAGGCACAAGCCAGTGGACTCTGGATAGAAAGAAAAAACCCATTCATTTTGTCCCCTCAGGGCCCAGCAAACTGTGTGAGTATTGATTGCAAGCTGTAATATTATGAAAGTAAACAAACAACTGCCTCACCACAGTGTAGCCTTTGGCAACGAGGTCCAGGGGCAGAGCCTCTTGCTCCTCTGATATTCTGGTGTTCGTACTGGCAGTGCTGGTCAGAGACACACCAGGACTGCACAGACTCAGGCTCCTGCAAACCTGGCAGCAGGCTCCATCTTATGTGGATCTTTTGTTGGTTCACTTGGTTTGTAAACCTTCACCTTCATCACTTGCCAAGACAGAGTACAATGGATTTCTAGCATACCTGCTCTCTTCCCTCATACAAAACACTGTCACAGAAGCTCTCCTTAACAGCAATAACACCAAAAAATTTTTTTTCGCTTTCCTCTTTTTATCTCTGTGTCCATTATGCAGCCAAAGGAAGCAAGTACAATCCCTACAGGTCCAATTTGCCCACCTCTAAGGACAGTATCATAGTACAGCTCATGCAGTTTATGTGAGCCTCAGAAACACTGTCTGGATGGAAAGTCAGGAATTTAAGAATTTATTGTTAGACTACAACATGACAGTCTAAAAAAAAATAACTTATTAGTCCAGATCTATTTATTACCATAAAAAAAATATAGCAAACTATAACAAAAACGTTTCTAGATTTATAGGCTTTGTAATACTTCTCCTTTCTCTGTACTGTTATGCTCTCCAGAGACTCCTCCCTGAGTCCTGCTTAGCCCGGAATAGGAGAAAGGTTTATGGGAAGCTGTCACTGGCCACAGTTTTTCTCCAAGAGAAAGGCATCAGGGCTGACAGTGGGAGCTTATTCCTCACCACTGGTGGGTGGGGGACTGGTTGTAGCTCACTTGCCTCTGATACCACCTCATGTCCACAGTTCTCAGGCCTCTGCTATTATCCCATGTCTGTTCTTCTCCATGCTGCAGATCAGACAGTTCATTTTTAAAAGAATAGAGACTTGTTAGTTCTACCTATTAGGCAGAGAAACTGACGAAGATTATTACAAAAACAGGCATTAAATCATACAACCATAGAAAAGCAAACTAAAAAAACCAAAAAAGATAAAACTGATTAGGTAACAGCTATCACTCTTTCAGACAATTGCTGTAAGAGTTAAAAGAACAGAACAAAGCTCTAGGCAAGCCCTCACAATGGAGACCTGACAAAACCTTCTCCTTGCAGAATTACTTCAGAACCTGTGTTGCTACTAGAAAAGGCAATACCATTTGTCTGGCTACAAGGCCACAACCCAGATTTTGATAGACAAGGATACCCTAGATTTTGATAGACTGCACAACAGAGTTTTTCACCTATGAATCCAGCAAAGCTGTTGCAAACATTTATATGGAGTTAAGCTCCTGATTAGGACCAAGACTTGGTCTTCTTGGAGGCCTGTGCTCTTCCCTGCATAATTTTGTCTCACAACACCTATGGAGGCCTCGAAGAAGCTCACACAGACATTGTTTGACCTATAAAACATTTGATTTTTAAAGCCAATACAGTCTACACAAACAACTGAACTGTTACAATTGAAGTGACTACAGCACACAAAGATGAATTCTGAAATTCCTGTAGCTGAGACTGTAATGTTACTTCTAAGAGTGTGATGTTACTGAAGTAACATTCTTTAAGAGAGTTTTAAAAAGACATACACCTATTTCAGGTCAACTGTACACAGAAAATTAGCTTGTCATGTTTTGTGGACACTTACATGAGCATATGAGTGTGTGTGCATACAAATTCATTTACACTCAAATACAACTGGAGCCTGCAAATTGCATGACAGACCATGGCTGAAAATAAATGGAACCATTTTGCAATCTCACTTGGTCAGAATATGATTAAACAGCCATTTGAACACTAAAAGCTGACAGAAGCATATAAACATGCCATCATGCCCTGTGCTGTTTGCTGCCATCATTCTAAATAGACCATCAGAACACCATGTCTTGTTTAATAGCCCTCCCCTGCCGATGCACAGCTCTCACCTCTAAAATACCATTTTTCTAATTTTCAAAAATTGTCTGATTAGCTCTTTAAAAATGTGAAAATTCTTTCCAGCAAATTGTTGGAAGACTGTATATCACACATACATACTGCATTTTGCATAACACAGGAAATTAGTTTTTACTGTCTGTTATTTTCTGCCCATCTGAGGGCCAGTGATTTATACATTGCTCTTTTGAAATACCCCAAATACCGTATTAGCCAAAGGTGCAGTCAACCCATTCACAACATTGAAAGATTTAACGCTAAAACTCAGTTTATTACAGAAAGCAGTTCTAGACTTGGCTGATCTATCTACAGTTGCTGCTTCTAGTGCTCAAAACATCACGTTTTATAAATGCACAAGACTTCATCTCTCTAGATATGTATACACACACGTGCATTTACACATCTTTTTTTTTTTTATTATTACATACTGAAACACTGCACTCCCTAAACTACTAAGCATAATCAATATCAATAATATGAAGTACATATTTTCTCACAAAGGAAGTAGTTTGCTGATTTGGAGACTAACACAGTTTTAAATTTGATCTGCCTTTTCTGTTTCCCTTTTTGTTCCTATTTTTCTCCTGTCACCTCAACCATGACAGCTGACATATAATAAAAATATTGCATCATTCTCTTCGCATATGTGACAAACAAAACAAAAACAGGGAAAGAAAAGCTAAGAAATGCCAAGTTCTCAACATCCATGGCACTGGAATGGATTACATTCGGCAGCAAACACAGCATCCTGGCTGCTTCGTCTTGTATGTGCATCTCTTCTTTGCTCTGCTGCAAGCAAGTCCTTATTCCCTCATTCTCTTTCACTATTTGCTTCCTTAGGGTAGCTGTCCTCAGAGCAGGTACCACACCCTGCACCTGCTATCCAGTGGTTTTGGTGGTATCAACAGACATAACAGTATGCAGCTGCTCCTGGGCCCTTTAATTCCTGGTCAACTCTCACACTACTGGAACCATAGGCTCTCCACGTTTTAATTTTGTGTGAGCCCCAGGAAGACAAGAGATGGGCTGATGGGCTGTCAGCTGAGCCGAGAGACTGGGAGTACTGAATTTTATTGCTTTTCTTGTACTGATCTCCCCCAAAAGCCCCAGCATGATATTTACTGCAGCACTGCCCCACTGCTTCAACTCCCTCCACAACCTTCGTGCTAAGCAAAGGTACCTGCCACAACCTCCTTCCCCCCACATGCACTTTGCAAAGGCAGCAGTTTGTACTGCCTCTTTGTCTTTCCTAGCCCTAGGATTTGTCTTTAGCTTACAGTCATCTATTTTCCTCCCAAACACTCCTATTTCTCTTACCCGTGTTCTGCCTCAGGGCACGTAGTCCTCATATTTCTAAGCCCTAAAATTAGATGCAAGACCATTCACCACAGCTGTTCTATATGCAGCATGCAGATCTTGGCCACATCTATGGTTTAGAACAGCAATCTCCAAACTTTTGGAATTGCATACCATATCAGGGAAAAAAATCTGATCTCCCACCTCACCTTCCCAAGGTATGTATTTTATAAATCATATATATATACACATCACTGTACTAACATATTATGCAAATTGTAAAACATACAGAAGAGGTAAAAAGCGTACACTAAAGATGAAATAAACATAGTTCTAAAAATTTATTCATAGTACAAAAATATTTTCTTCCATACCTCACTGGACAGTTTTATGCACCCCTTGCATGCACCCTGCTTTGGAGGCCACCAGTTTAAAAGACTGCAGACAGAGCCTGACAATCCTTCCTGACCTAAATACGCTTTTATTTGGCACATGCCCTTTCCTCCAACATAACTCTCACCTTTTAATATTACTTTTAAAGCTTGCAGAAGCCAATGTGCCTCCTCAGAATGGTGATTTGTGGCTGCAGGGGATACATCTAACTCTGCTTTTATAGCCACCCACTGAGCAGCTGTAGGGGAAGCTTGCACAGCATTTTCTCATTCAGCCATGGCAGGCAAATACTTCTTTCTCATTTAAGAAGCCATTCAGAGCACATATTTTTATTTCAAGGGTCAATTTTGCAGCCAAGCCTGTTTAAAGTTTAGGGGTCAGCTCAGTAGTTTCATAACAACTTTGTACATCTCTCATTGCACATTTCCTTATTTTCCCTAATTCCAGCAGCAAAGGGTGCTCCAAAATTCTCTTTGAAGAATTCCAGTATCTCATTAACAGGAACACCAGAACTTGTGAACTTGTGCTCTTCCAAGTGAAGAATGGGCTTGAAGCAGGTCAACCCAGAGGTCTCTGTCCACCCCACCATCCCTTTTGGAAGTAGCTTTAGTAACATCTTGGGTGAGGCATTGCACTGCCTTACTGCTGCAGTCAAAACCTTCCCACCTCAGCTCCACAATCTCACAGTGGAGTTGCTTATGGCTTTTTGATACTGCACAGCACTTTTAACTTACTACTTCACTGCAAAACTAATCCTAAATTTTATTCTCTCCCATTTTGCATGCTCCATTTCACTTTCTCTCGTTTTTTGTCCTTCGGCCCGCAAGTTCTTTGTCCTGTCTCTTTGCCACTATTCCCCTGCACATCTTGTTTCTTCACAGGACACTGGTTGGGTTTTTTCTTCCAGCTTTGCAAACTTTCGGACAGTATCCACGACAGTCCTGCAAGAATCTGGATTCTAAGAGTCAGCACCACAGCCTAACCAATATCCCCAGGTGGTTTTTCTTTTTCTATGAAAAACAAGTGACCATTTAGGGAGCTGCATGACCAAGCTCCCCCTTCCAGTCTGGTACAGTCATAACACTAAGAAGATGTATACCTGTTTTCTGACTGTTCTCTTACAGGTGTTCCTGGCTTTTCTGGTTTTTTTTGATTCAACTTTGCAGAAAAGTCTGCTCAAAGTAAAAATTAAAATAAAATTTGTACCTCAACTGCATTGAGATATTGAGATGGTGGGATCGTAAGAACTGCACGTTTCTTCTCAGAGCTTCCAGTGGAGCCATGGAGATGTTGTATCATCCCAGTCTACAAAGCCAGGCAACAATCATAACATGGCCACAGTTTAGCTTATAAGGCACCATCATGCATTTACTTACCCCTGTAGGTGGAGAAGGAAACAACCAACACCCCTGTGACAGCTGGCATCCTGGCCAACAGAGCAGGGACTGACCCTGACTGCTCCAAACAAAAAGGTGCTTTAGCCTGTGTCTGTTTCTCCACAGGAAATGCCACAAAAGACATCCAAACCCTGCAGCTCAGGCACCTGAGGGGCCCATGAGACAGTTTTTTCCCCTGCTGGTCTCAGCTGCTCATCATTTAGAAGTGTCCAAGCACAGCCCTTATTGTTGCCCTCCACTGCCAGTGACAAGTACATCCCCTGGGAGATGCTTCTGGTCCTCCTGCAGTTGGATGCATTAATGCTCCCTGCAGAGAGCACAGCTGCCATGAAAATGGTCAGGGCTGGATTTTTCAAAGCACTGCTGATCTAACTGTACAAGGCAAGCACCTGCACCAGCAGGGACCCTGCACCAAAGGCAGGGACAACCCTTCCATAAATAATAGAGTTCAGCAACAGCTAAGACTGTGTCTCAGTTTCACTAAAAATTCAGCTCTCAGCCTCCCAATCCCTGGATCAAAGGTGCCAGAGCAGTGTCTCCATGCACTCTTCAGAGACTACGCATAGCTGTAATTAAGAATTGTTCAAAAGAAAACCACTGGTTAACTACATTTGCAGGCTACAGTCTGAATCAAGTACTGCCTGTCCTCTTATAGCTGCCAGAAAGCCACAGAAAAGCCAGATTGTGCATTCAGCAAATTCAGCAGTATCACAGTCACAGGCCCACCACCCTACCTGGACAAATTTCCCACTGCTTGGCAATCCACAGTGCACTGATCTGGTATTAATGAGTGTGCAACCACTCTCTCAGTGCTGACGAACAGGCATTGGACCCAGAGGACCTCTCCCTGTATGCAGTAGCTGAACATTTTTACCTGCTCCTACTGACAAAACTGGAGTGTCTCCAAACCCCACCTCCTTGCACATCCTGGCACAAAGGACAAAAGCCAGCAGGAAACTGACAGGGAGATGGATGACAGTGGGGAGGAGAAGATCCACTGTATTGAGTTTGGTCCCGTGGAGCAAAGCTCACAATAATAATGACTGGCATTAAGGAGTCCCATGATAAGCAATACAACAATTATCACAACAGGAGGTATTTGCTCATAAAAAACTGACTGTGGCAGCTAAACACAGGCAGCTACCCCTAATGATGAGCAACATATGATAGCGCTTTCCAAGCATTTAGAAAATATAAGTTACTTTACAGCTTTGTTCTGATAAGAGTTACCTTTAAAAGGATCTTTTCATTTCAGGGCCTGTTTGCAAAGAAATACTGGAGCGCCAAAACACAAAACACCACCATACATCTTACAAAGTAATGGAAATATTTAGGGGGCTGGTGATAACAAGTAGCAGGATGAAATCGAAGAAAGAAAAGTTGTGACAAGCATCAGATTTAATATATCACACATTTCTGGCATGGAAGATTTTGGAAATATTTCAGCACACTCGCAACTGTGACATCTTTTCCAACATTAATGGTTGTATGATCTAGCTAAGCATAACAAACATAGAGAACCAGAGAGGGCAGTGCCTGCTAGCAGGCACAAAGTCTTTTCCCACCTTTTAACCTGAGTGATAAGGCATGTAGGTGACATCTCTCCAGCTCTCAGCATACAAATACATAAAAAATTAGAGAGTCACCATGTTATCATCTCTCTCAGAAAGCTGAAAGGGCTACCAACATTTTTTGTGTACTGTTTTCCCCATAGTAGCATCCACACACATTACAATACCAGCTCTGGTGCCCCCATACAAGAAAGATGTTGACCTGTCAAAATGAGTCCAGGGCAGGCCACTAGGTTGATCAGAGAGCTGGTGCTCCCCTCCTGTGAAGAAAGACGGAGAGAGTTGGGGCTGTTCAGCCTGGAGAAGAAAAGGCTCTGGAAAAACCTTACTGTGGCCTTTCAGTACTTAAAAGGAGCTCACAAGAAGGCTGGAGAGGGACTTTTCACAACAGCATGGAGAGACAGGACAAGGGGCAATGGCTTTAAGCTAAAGGAGGGTAGATTTAGATTAGGCATTAGGAAGAAATTCTTCCCTGTGAGGCCCTGGCACAGGTTGCTCAGAGAGCTGTTGAGGACTCAACATCCCTGGCAGTGTCCAAGGCCAGGCTGGATGGGGCTTGGAGCAACCTGGTCTAGTGGAAGTTGTCTCTGCCCATGGCAGGGGAGTTTGGAACTGGATGATCCTTATGATTCCTTCCAATCCTACAATTCTATGATTCTATAATTCTACAGGGCAAAATAAGCCTCACAGCCATTATAAGACATCTGCAGATCCTCTATCCCAAGCTAATACTTGACACTGCTTTTTCAAATTAATTTTGAGTGTCTCTCAGCGATGATTCGTGAACACAGCAGGACTTACAGAAAATCAGAAAACTTAAAGAGGTAGCCAGAAGGAGTTCCATGACTTTTGCATCAATACTTGGACAGTCTAGACGCTGCCAGTGGCTGCCAGTGACTTCAGCTCAGTGAGATTTCACATGTTCTTTTTATCAAGACACTGCTGTCAGAGGGATAAAATTCATTTCACTGTTAAACTAGCATGTTCCTTATCATCGAGGCAAGGTTTTATAACAGACAGGAAAAGCCAATTTGATTTATGTATCTCTCTGTCCAGAATTCTTCTCAGAGGAAGTCCTAATCTGTACTATCTAGAAAGCAAGAGACAAAAATAAAACATTTTCAATACATATGACTTCATTAAAAGGGCTCCTCACGGACCTCAGACAATTTTAGCTCAGCATTCTTATGTGAAAACATCAGTAAAAATCAACACAAGTGGTACCAGCAGGATGTGTTCCTTTGAACAAAACCTCAGCTTCTGAAGTTTGCAATCTGAACCAGTCAGACACAAAAGGTATGCACAACTTCACTCTTAGGCATTGTCCTTTGCTGTACCTTCTCTAAGGTCACAGCAGAGCCACAAAAGTCAGACAGGCTTTAAAACAAAGCCCCCAGTATCCCCAAAGCTGTATTTGCTTGTCAAGGATAACTATGCACAAGGGTGTCTGGAATAAATTCTGATCAACAAAAGTCTGGGTTTCTCTGAGTACTTTATTTTCCCTGGAATAATCAAGCAGATTGTTTCCAGTCTGGGTAATCCACCAAAATAATTTGAAAACAAATTAAGTTCTAAAAGATGTTTTCAAACATTCATGTGACTGCTAAGAGGCAGTCAGCCCTCTTCAATATTACTAACTCAAATCATATTAAGGGCACTCAGGGCACTGCAGGAACCAACTGCATGTGTTTACTGGGCACAGAAGGAAGTCTTGTAGCTAAACCCTGGGTGAGCTCTGTGTTAACACACTGACTAATGGATTTAACAAAGCTCATTTGAACACTTGGGTCAGTTTGATTCTTCTGACATGGACACAATCTCTGCATGGATCACGAGCAAGCAGAGGCCCATCAGAAGAAAACATTTTCAGTTGCAACAAAACTATTAGGATTTGCATAAGGAAATTACAAATGTGAGTGAGTGAAGAGGGAACCAGAAGCAGGAGACAAAGAGCTAAAAAGAAAGGCATGCATTAATCACCACAACACTGCAAGAAAGGTTTCACTGAAACAGAAAAGATAAGCTGGCAAGACGGTGAAGAACACATCTGGAAACATAAGATACCCCGATAAGGAAAACATTCGAACTGTGAAACTTAATAACTTTGCACAAGACTTGAAAGAATGTAGAAAAGGCAAAAAAAATTATAATGATGTGAGAGATCCAGGATAGCACCCACTGCTAGACTATGAAAGAAACATGGGCCTAAACTCCATCCACCACTGCTAGCCAAGCAGAGTCCCAGAGATGCAACAGGGCTCAGCAGCCACCTTGGAACTGGGTCACCTGTCCAGTTCACACCCAAGCCATGCTTTTTAGTACAATCATTAACAACAGGATACAAACATGCCTTAGTCAAAGGCATGGACCTGCAGAAGGGAGTCCAGAGGAGTCCATGAAGATGCTCAGAAGGCTGCAGCACCTCTGGAGACAGCCTGAGAGAGTTGGGGTTGTTCAGCCTGGAGAAGACCAGGCTCCAGGGATGCCTTATTGTGACCTTTCCATAAGAAAGACGGGGACAAACGTTTTAGCAGGGCCTGTTAAGATAGGAGAAGGGGTAATGGTTTTAAAGTGAAGGAGGCTCAGTTTAGATTAGGTATTAGAAAGAAGTTCTTTTACAATGAGGGTGGTGAAACACTAGCACAGATTGCCCAGAGAAGTGGTGGATGCCCCATCCCTGGACTTACATTCAAGGTAAGGCTGGATGTGGCTCTGAGAACCCTGATCTACTGGAAGATGTCTGTGCCCATGGCAGGGGAATTGAACTAAGTGGCCTTTGGAAGGTCCCTTCCAACTCAAACCATTCGATGATTCTACAAATACAACAAGCAGCTTGAAGAATAAATTCAAAGAAGTTGAATTACAGACCCGAGGTGCTGATGGCTCACCATCATCTCTTCTTGACAAAGACTGAGGCCACTAACCAAAGGACCCAGAGGGTCACTGGAAGGGCCAGTATAATACAGGGGAAGTGGCAGGTACTAGCAAGTGTATATTTAACAGTTTTTCAAGTCATGAAAGGGAATTACTTGAAAAAAACGGGATAACTTGCACTGCTAGTATAATTTCCGCCAGAGTAACAACTGGTACGTGTTGACTAAACTGGTAAGACACAGATTAGAAAACAAACTCTTGGCTCTGCATAGAAGGTATATTTCCTATATCCTATATAAGCTGCAGAGTGACAAAAGGAAAGAACCCATTATCTGATTAATTTTAAAAAAAAATCTTTTCAGTCTGAAATGGCTAATCCTTTCCAACTTTTTTGAATTCCTTCCAGAGATGCTAATCACACAATATTTCACCAATAGGTTTCACAGAGTTTGGTAATACCCAGCACCTTACATTGTTTCCCATCATATTTTAAGTTGTTCTCACCTCAGTAACTTTTGCCTTTGCATTTGAATGTCTTCTTTTCTCCACTGCATTTTCCACACCAATTTTTGCTCTGGTTGATGTTGTTACTGATTTTGCTTCTAAGTAATGAAATTTGATGATTATCCATGAATCAAAGTATTTTAGAACAACTTTAAAATAGGACTTTCAAGGACCCTTAGGTAAGAAATGACAAACTACACATACATATTCTGAAATCATGAGACAGATACTAATAATTTACAATATTTGTTTGAAAACTATTCTTTTTAATATAATACTCCCTGATTGATCATTTCCTGGGTTTTTTTTAGCTTTTGGAATGTATGTCTTCCTATCGCAAAGCTCTTCACTGAAAGCATTGAGCATGGGACTTCAACAAAAATCAAGAGCGAGACAGAGGCTGTGCAGCCACCGGACACTGGGAACAAAGGCTTTAAGACAAGCATGAAGTATAATTCTAGAAACCCATTTTGTGTAATCTTATCATCAACACAAGATGTTATACACATCTGGTCCTTGGAGATTAGAAGAAGAATGGAAATGCTTGCATTTCCTCCTGGATGGTAGGAGAGCTCTGCCCATCCTTCAGTGGATGCAATGCGGGAAGGCTTTTTTTTTTTCCTTTTTTTTTTTTTAAAGGCATAATAGTGCCATCAGGAATGTTTTTGTTGGAGCTCAGGTTTTTTTACCAGCCCCAAATACACAGAAGAATGGTGCATGCACAGAGGAATGTCTGTTAAACACCACTTTCACAAATGACATTTTCTTTTGCGACACTGCAGGACAGGAGCTGATGGTAACAGGCTGCCTAACTGATCTAAAACCACTGCAGTGAAACATGATTGTTATGCTGTTTACCCACGCCCAAACCAAGTGTCTTCACTCTCTCATTCACATTTACCAAAAATGGTTTTGAGTAACAAAACCTGCTGCCCTCCAGGTGTTATGATAATCACAAAAGTAAAGTGGAGGGAGAAGTTTGGAGGGGGAATGTCACTCCATTTGCTATTATGATCCCCTAGAACAAAAGTTGGAAAGTATTTCCCTTACCCAGACAATTTTAAAAAACCATCTTTCCTTTACACACAGGCCAACAAACCTATGGTGTGAAGAGAGAACGACTGAGTTAACATCAGTTCAAATTTCAGGGAACAGATGCCTCGCTCTCACCTTCAGTTTGGTTAAGCTTAACATAATTTTAAAAGTGCTATGTTCTAAGCCAAAAGAAAGGAAAAAGAACACAGAAATGACTGTGTCACTATCACAGCCTTCACTGGCCTATGCCAGAGGGACTTCTCAGGCTGAAGACACTGATCTCTGATCCTTGAGGTAAAGTGCTAAATGCTGCTGTTCAAGCAGTTAGTTGCCTCCTACACTGGCAGAGAAAAAAAAAAAAAAAGGTGATAGCAACCAACTAGTTGTCAATCTTAAACTTGCAGCAGCTTCATTTCCTTTGCATGCTTTCTTTTTTTGTCTTTTTAGGTGCAAGCACAGAATATGTGTAAGTGGAGGCTTGCACTGAGACTGTGAAATGTCCTCCCAAGGGCCATGAAGACATTTCACCTAAAATTAGATAAGGTAAAATAGTAGAGAACATACTGCAATTACATAGACTCACTAAATTTAGGAACAATTTAACTCTGCAAAGGCATTCTTTTCCAAACCAGAACTTTTCAACAAAAAGCTGTTTGGAAGTTTAAAACCCTTTTCACCATCCTGAGCTGACAGAGTCCATGTTTTGTGTGTGGTTGTCAGAGAAAAAAAAAGAGAGGAAAGAAATCAGAGATAAAAAGAACTCAAACTTCTGGAAGTTATTGTTTTTGAAAGAGTTAATTTGGTTTTCAGCATGAACATTTTGTAAATTTGCTACTGGTAAAAGCCTTTTTAATTAGCTAAAAGTCCCCAAAACAACACAACAAAAAACCTTGAAAGATTGACCAAGCTCTAGCTTTCAAAATACAAAATTAAACATATAAGCATAGTTTTTATGTCTCTTCTCCCTTTTCTCCCACTTTCCTCTTGAGAGTTTAGGCTTCTTAACTGTGGATCAGCAGCGTTCTCTGATTATGTCAAATAGCACTTTTCCCACATTTCCCCTAATCCCTTTCAGTTTAAATATTTAGGACTTCACAAGTTTTCAAAAACCAGCACAGGCTCAGTAAACCTTTATTTGGGTTGGTGAACGTCCCTTCTGTCTATACTTAGCATTAATATTTTATGATCCCTTAACAGTTCAGTTCTAGGAAGCAGAGGGAGGACTGCTAAAAAAACCCAAATACACCCCAGATTCACTTTTTAAAAGGGTAAGTTTTTCTGCAGAGGTAGTTTTTACCAACTGAGAGGTTCTTCTGGCTGGTATTTGTAAACCTCTTGCCTTGCCTCAAAAGTCAGTGAAAAGGGCTGCTTCTTTCAAACACAGAAAACAGCTCACCCTTCCCCAAGCACAGTGTATTCCCTCCTGCTATTCTGTGATGAGTGAAATTGAGGTTTTATACCTCTGGGACCAGGTTTTAATTCTCTGCTTGTTCTATTCCTGTTACAGTTCTCCTTGGAGAATTTGATTTGCTACTGCAAGTGAAACGCATTATCAAAACCAAACAAAGCCAAAACAAAAACTCCAAATATGCCATAAATTCTGGTCTTTCTAAGTACTCTTTACATAGATATAAAAATCTTGTATTTATTCCTATTAACATTACTCCTGTGTCACTTGAAAATACACTTCCTCCCTCTTTTCTAGCTTTTCCTCCCTCTCTCCCTCTGTTTCTCTTCCTTCCATCCCTCCATCCTTCCTTATTTCCTTCAGATTCAGCAAGCAAGGCACTGGTCTGCCCCACATCAAGGCAGCCCCCAGATTTTGAATGTAAAGAAAGAAACAATAAAAGCCCAGTACCCTTTTCTGCCCACTCCCTTTGACAGAGGCATGACCTCAGATGACTCCCACCCCTGCCTCACAGGCATGGTTATTGATGAGCCAAAACCCAAATCACTCCTCCAGAGGTGGGGATAATAAGGTAATTTCCCTCATTTTTCACTCCCTCAGTTAGTTAGCAGTTTCAGAATTGTGGATCAAGGAAGCCAATATATCTGTTAAGCTCCTGTTTCAGATAAAGCTCTCCAACACTGGAAACCAGGTACCCTTTAAAGCAGTTGCTGCCCGTTTCTGATGACGAAATGGAAGCAAATGCAGCTACATGTTTGATTGCTTATCTATCCTAGAATTCTGGTTTTGTTTAGCACTTAAAACTGAACAATATATTAGGCCTTATTCTACACTCGAAGCCAAATTACTCTCAGATTCAGTAACAGCCAAGCTTTCCATCCTTTTCCAACTTAAGGGTTTGCAGGAAGATAAAAGACATCCAAATGCATTTCTCATATGAATAACTATTCTGTTAAAGATATCCCTCTTTTTGGCACTATGCAGGTTCCTAATGCATGAAGTCATGAATCTGTCACCTTGAGGGCACATTCACAGTGGTGTTGAATATAAATTACTCCACTTCACAAGGAACCCAGATTCTCATTACACTGCAGCTGGTAACAACCATTTTAACACCTACTATCATCCTTACTATCAGCAAGAGGGAACTGAGCACCTTTTTAAAGAGTCAGCCCCGTGGGTTTTGTGCGTGCACTGAAACCAAGCCCCTGCCACAGGAGAAGAAACAAAATACAGACTTGCCTGTAAGCAAATACACCCTCGAGTGCAGTATTTTAAAAACCAAAATGTGCAAACCTTTAAAGCAAATATCTTGCATATGATTCTTGTTTTCTGAAGCCACTCTGTAAGTCCCAGGGGTTCATTTAGCCAAGGTAGCATGAACCAAATGCTGGGCCATGTGGTGTGAACAGACGGGCGCTGAGGCAATGCCAGGAGAACCTGCAGGAGCTTTAGTCCTGATCCTCAGCACAAAATACAGCCTCCTCCAAGCTGAGAACCTTCTCTGCCGGACCTTAGGCCAAGATCAGACCTGTAATCAAAGGATAATCTTTAAAGTAGAACTCTGTAACAGAGAAAACTGGAAAATGTTCAAGAAGTGAAATTAGAAACTACCCCTCTACCCTACCCATGAGATTTTCTTTATCATTATCATTAAATGATCAAAGGAGAAGTATTTACATGCATAAAAGGTGAATTCTTTACACTCAGTGAACTTACAACTTATCTGATTTGGTCTCAGAGAGGCGTAATATCTTTCTTTGATGAATTGCCAAAAATGAAGACTGTTTTAGCAGGAATAAAGGGGTAAGACTATTAAAAGTGGTATGACAATTTAAGTTAACTGAGAAAGCTACTTTATGTTAGTAATGTTGGCTCAGTCTCAGGAACAACTGAAAGGGCAAAAAAGCAATTAGGAACAAAGGAACCACAACATTAAGGTGTGTTTCACAGCAAATTTCAGAAAATCAGTACAAAGTCTCACTTGTTTAACGAAGTATGTAACATCAGATACTACTAAGCAATGGAAATGAGATTAAAGACACTATTGATAGACTCACAAGGCTTCAGTTTTGCTTTCAAGAACTGCTGCATACATACAAGCTCGTATATGAACTTTGGATAATTTAGATGTTTGTTACTTCTGTGCTCTTTTCCTTGATATCCCTATGCACAACTTCTGAAACAAAGAGTCCTTCAAGCACAAGAAGTCCTGATTATAAAAAGTCAGGATGCTTTTTTTAAGTATTTGCTATCACAAGCAAGAATTAAAGAAGAGTAATCCAAGATTCTGTTGGAGTGCCATTTTCAAAAGTTGTTCATTTGCCCGTCACCAGCAATGGGCCTTTTTTTCCCTACTGCTTTCTTTTCATTACCACATAATCATTTTTGAAACTTCAGTCTGTCAATAATAATGATTTCTGCACCTAATGTACTCAGACAGTGCAAACACATTTGCCTGAAGAAGGCAGAAAGCCTGTGAGCTCCTATCAAATGCAGAGACTGCATTCCCAAAGTCTCCTCAGACTCTATGTACATAGAGGCCAAGTCTAACAATCCTGCAAAGTATAAAACTTGCCCTCAGTTTATATTATCGCCTTTTTCATCCATCGACATTGTTCACCGAGGACGAAGGCACAGTTTAATCTTCCTCTGTGAACTCCAGTACCACACGTAGCCTCTGTCCTGGACATGTAATTCAGACCTGCATTCCACAATTCTAAAATGAGTTGGCACCTGCAGTTATTATTATGTGTTTATACCAATGCACTGAAGGAATAGGACATGATGCTTTATAAGCAACTACAATAAAAGTACAACAAATCAACAAAACCCCACCCACACGAAACAAAACTTCATTAAAATCTAACCCAAGACATTTTCAAGTCAGCATTAGGACCTTACTTTTCAAAAGCATTCAATTTATTAGGGAAATGAGAAAAGCGGTGTATAAAATCTTGTTTCTAAAATGGAAAAAAAAATCCCTGAAGCAAATGAAGACCCAAAGCGGAAGTAACTTGCACCTTCAGGAGGGTCACTCTGCAAAACTGCTCTGCCTCCCCATGTGATTAGAAAGCTGGCAAAGACCATCATGAAAAATAAGCCGCTTCATAATTAAAAAGCAAAAAAAGAGATCCTTGAGTAGATGAAGTGTTTCAGGTGAAATGTGTCTCTCCTATTTTCACAGACTTACAGGCTCTTGAAAAACATATCACAGTAGTAATAAATACAATTCCTAATTTTTGAACAACAGTTCCCATTAGGAGATGAGCAGCATCCCAGCCGAATGTCCATACCACCATACCACGAAAAGCAGACAATAAAAGAAGCCTATTTGTAAATGTATTCACCTTTTCTGTGATTTGCTGGCATATTTGAAAGTGCAGTACACACTCCAGTAAATTAAGATGCGGATATTTCAGAAGTGGGAGCTTTAAAATGCTTTCAGAGCTGCACTTTGTTAAATTGTCACAATCTGCACAGGTCTTACTGGAAAAAGATGATATGATGCAGAAGAAGTGAGGGGGGGGGGAAATCTACTTAGTTCTGTGATCTAGAAAGGTCTGAGGAAGAGTGCAGTGTATTGGCAGAGCTGTGGTATGGCTGGCTAGACTCAGTGTACCTGGATTTGCTACAGAAGTATAAAGATTGGTAAGTTTTCCAAACAACGAAAAATGTGCAGAAGAAAGAATTTAGAACAGGCTTTCACGAAATTTTTGTCAATTTTTCATCTGTAATTTGGAGGCCTGATCTTTTTTTTTTTTTTTTTGCTGGTGTGGGAAAAAAAAAGTTTACATATTGGGCAATTTTTACCAAACAGTCTCGAAAAAAATGTCTTTCACTTGTCAACTTTACGTTTAATGTTTTCCACCTTTATTGTGCATTCTTTCCTTAAATCACATATCTCTAGTAAGGTGAAAAGATAACAACGGAAAAAATACAATAAATGCAGTGAGTGGGGGGGAAAAACCCCCACCACCAAAAATCAAAACAGATTGAATGTCCTTCCAGGTTTGTGTTTATTTCAGGAGAAATGAGGAAGATTTCAAGCAAATTGAGATTTTTGGTACACATTCCCATAAAAATGAATAATAGCTGCCATTCCGTCCTGTGCCTTCTTATCATTGACTTGCTTCTGATGGTTTTAACTAAAGCAGACACCAGTAAATAATAAATGTTTTGTATCTATTGCATTAGAAGAATGAATTTTCAACCCTAAAAATTCACTTATGACCTTAAGCCACTGTCTGTAATTTCTAAGACTCAACTTCAGATGTAGTTGTTAGGCAACCAAATGACAAACAAAATGACAATTCTTTCAAGAAGATGCCTTCATTTACAGCCACACAGTGCCCACTGCCCTCCCCGCCTAACTAGGATACAGAAAGCATAGTAAGTAAGTTTATATTGGTCAGGTACAAGAATTTAAGAGTAGAAAAGAGAAAAAGAAAGCCTGATTTCTGGCAGCTAAGTTTGGAGTCAGCTCACCATCTTCAGAATCACTGGACACATTAATTAGATGCAGTGGAGCCCATCAATCTTTATTAATGCTTTCTGTAAAAATCAGAGCAGTTGCATAGCTGCATTCCAATACCTGGTAACTGCTTCTGAACACAGCAACCTGCTTCCCTTTTTTAAGCCACTTCATTTTGAAAAATCATGTCATTGTTTCCAAGTGGAATTTATGAACAACAAATCTATTGTTTTCTATTAGAATTAAAAAAAAAAAAAAAAGACGTTTTTATCACGTCTGAAACAGATGCTTTGCATTTTGAAAAGGACGCCATTGATTGTACAGATCATTACACAACAGACATTTCCTGAGCCTGCTGAAATCAGTTGGAAAAATTGCTATCACAACAGGACTATATTCACTACAACAATGGTGCTTTCCCTGTAGAAAATGTCTGTCAGCTGATGAGACTATATTTGACCAAGGTATCAGCCACATCTACTGAAATCCTAGATAAAGCTCTTCCAGAAAGAACTGTGGAGCTTCCCACAAACCGTTCTTGCCAACAATGCGAGAAACCCAGCCGTAAGCATGCAAATGCTGTAATTAACAGTTTTAGAACACAAAATATGGGATCCCATATGAAAATGTGTACACTAAGCAGATTTTGCTGCTAATTCTGTGAGTGACTGCAGGATTTTCACATCTTTGGAGAGGCTAGGGAGATTGACATTTTCAAAATTTTAAGCTGCATTGAAAACGTAAGGGCCTGAAAATGTTATCTGAGTTACTATTTTGCTTTAAATATTAATAATCCCAACTAAGATCCATCAGTCTGAGATATTATTTTTGCTCTGTCTATATTAACTTTTGAATTATTCAGGAAAGTTTCTTCACACTGTATTTGCATACAATGTATTATAATATTGTTCCATATTGTGCTTTCCCATTCTCTTACCTCAAATCAGGATTCCCCTTCCCTCTCCACAGCATAACAGAAGGGAAATGGCTAGGATTCTCTAATATTCTCTAATATTCATCAAGAAACAGAACTGCCAAAAGGATATACTGTATCCTGGCAAACCAGCAAACTTGTATTTCAATTCTGCATTGGAAATTGCTTATCTTTTCAAGATGTAACTTTCTTAAAATAGCCCATTTTCAGGTCCAGGAGTTCAGATTCATGTTTTCACTAAGAGACACGTTTTTCTCCCTTGATCCCTTGCCAGAAGTGACCAACTATAAAACATAATGATAAAAGATTTACTGGTGCCAAGGTACCTCATGAAATATTTTTGATTTAAAGGAACAGGGTTCTTAACAGCTCCACAGCAAAGCAGTTTTGTTGCCACAAGCAGGGAGACAGCATCTGCTCCTCCTGAAAGGAGAGGTGTCTGCTCCATACATGAAAGAAAAGCCAGTGGAATTTGCTGCATGACAAATTTAGTATGTATTCAGTATTCAGATTTCCATATTTCCTTTGCAATACAAGGAAGTGGCTAGTTATGTAGAAAAACAGCTCTACATTTTACAAAGCAAAAAGAATAATCCACCAGCCCCACGTGTTTGACACTTCATGAAGCCGCTCATGAACGTATTTATTTCTCACTCCCTCTTGTTACCGTTCTCTGTTGTCTGACTGTTCAGCATTCCATGGAAACTGGCACATTTTCTGCAACACATTAAAATAAAAAACAACCCGACTAGGGAACAACAGAACCAAGTATCTCTAGGCTTACACCTGTTTATGCTGCTCACCCAGCAACAGCAGCCTCTGGGAGTTCCTGCCGGCCTCGAGCCCTCACTGTCAGGGATTCCCGCTGATGCTAAGGGAGGAAATGAATGTAAAGACTTTCACCTCTGCAGATAGAGACCAGTGCTCTCAAAACCAGTGCTATGCACTTCTTCTAAAAAGCCTGCTCTTCCCATGCATTTGAGACACCAGACTGGGGCTCTGGAAAGAGAGAATCTGCTCCTACCCCCGGCCCTTCACTGACTTCCGGCAAGTCACTTCATCTCTGCAATTCGTGCCATTTTATTTTTCATAATTCAGCATTTGTAGTTCCAAAGAAACATGTCCAAAGAATTCTGTGAGCTAGATACTACACTGTTGTCCCTCAGATGAAAAGGAAAAGATAGGCTACAGCTACTCAACTCACATAAAGCTGAGTGAGACGCAGCCAAGTGGTTGTGTGGGTTTTTGGCAAGCTAAAACCCATCAAACTCATTTTCTTCACTACAGACCTCTTACAGAATGGTAAAATTATTATTTTCCCAAGCTATTTTAGTAGAAAATGTAATGGTGGTCAACAACATCATTGCAGCACAATACTTCTTGTGACCCATTACTAGGGTTACACTGCTGAAAGAAAAAACACAGCAGAGAAAGCAAATGCTTTGCAGCCCTGCTTACTCTGATTGTCTGGCACACTGAAGACAAGTGCCAAAGCTAAAAGGGTAAGTTGTGACAGCATGATGAGAAACTCTAACTCAAGCTGAAAAGAATTCATACCATATCAAAAAACCCCATGGAGATAAAGCTTATATTTGCTACTGCACAGGCCTCTAAATGGCAGTCAGATTTTTAATTTCTTTTTTTTTTAAATAGCCCAACTCCCTTCCTTCCAAAATGTCAGAAAAACTCTGTCAAGTTCAGTTTCTGGGGGAAAAAAAAACCCCACACCTCCAAAAATACAACCAACTTAAAAGAAAAGCCCACCCTACACAGACACTCCCTCTTTTTCCAGTCCAAGTTAAGTCTGTCTCTCTACTCAGATCAGCAATTTATTTGCCCAGCTCATGGAACAGTACCATTTTCTGTATGTTTCTCCTCAGTTACATGACTATAACCCTTCTTCCTCCCTTTAGTAGTCCAAACTACTAAACTGAAGGCAAGTGACTGTCCATGATAGGTTACAATGGCATGAAGGACTGAAACACTAATTTCACTAAATTCCTAAATTATTTTAAGTACTCAAGTCTAAGCATGTTATGGCCAGATGGGAAATCTTGTAGAAACCACTTATTGAGAAACGTACAGCTGAAAGTGACACAGAGTCATAATATTTAGTCATTTGCTTAAATTGCTTGGGTTTAATTTTCTTGCAGATGCCTTCCCATGCATTTGAACAAAACTCAGTTCCTTCACGCTCCATGGAAGTTATATTGCTGTATTCTCTGTCAAATAAAGGAAAACAAGTCTTTGCAAAGCATGCAATGGATATGGATGCTGTGTACTCAGACTAACAGTTATTTTGCAACCAGAAAAAAGAATTCAGATTAATTGAAACCCATAATTGCAGAGCCAGAGAATGCAGCTTCTCACAAAGTGCATGCAGATCATGCTCTAGGCAGGATTTTTTTCAAAAGTCAGCAACTTTCTGCATTGTAAAAAACAAGCAATGCAGTAATTGCTAAAGAATATAAAGCCCCATTCTAGATAAAAGCAAAACCAGACCATGTTGCCCTTAAGCTATTGTATTGACAGAGTGAAACTGCTGATTTCTAATCAATATATCCCAGCCTGCCCTGTTCTAGACCATGGCCCTGTTAAACCACCTGTTAGTTCACTGGTGTGAAACAAAGGTTTTTATCTTTCTATACAGCCCCATTAGTAATAAAAAACCTTGGGTTTTTTTCCATTAAGGAATTTCAAAGACAGTCTGCAATATACGCTTATCATATGCAAATGTTTTTGTACAATTTAATACTACAAACTGTAGTATTATATTCAAATAACAACACATCAAATTTCATTTGGCATGTGGGAAAATGAAATTAAAGGATGAGTTTCGATGCATAAACAGGATAAATAGATAGGATTCTGCTTCATCATATTGAATAATTACATCCTGGCACAGTGCCCACATCATATTCATTATGAAGAGACTACAGTGTACAGCACACTGCCAAAGCCTAACTTCCTCAGACAATGGCTAGATGACTGACAAATCAGAAGTCTTACAGATTTGCTTGTTATTGCTGCCTTATACATTTCTGGAAATTTGTTGAACTGCAATTCGTCGTTAAATTACCTTCATTAACAAGGACCATAAATAGAAGAGCTGCTCTTCGCACTTGCATTGTGCAAGCGTTCCCATTGCACTGACTGCACTCCTTACACCTCCCAGCTCGCAGTGGGTTCCCCTCCAGGGCTCCTCTTCAGCCTGGTGTAAGGACTGAAGAAGGCTGTCATCATTGTTTGCTCCGTAAGGAAACTCGGGGTTGTTCCCATCCTCCTGCTGCTGTGAGGCTGGGCCATCTGTGCAGCTTAAAAAGAATTTACACTTACCAGATCTCTATCTTCTGCTGTATTTTTGCTTGGGAAATATGCTTTACTTCTGGCATTGTCTAAACTACTTTATTCTGGTCTACAAGACACATTCTCAATACCCAACATTCTACCTTGTTATTAAAAATAACATTACAAAACACTCTGCACCTAATCCACACACCATAAAAGGGAAGGATTCAGTTCCTGGCCACGAGACCCACATCATCAGTCCTGCAGCAGATGCCACTGTTGGCAGCATTTGCTTGCCCAGCAGAGTCCACAGAGAATATGAAGTCAAATTTGTCATTTTCCAAATGCAAGATTTTTTGCTTTCTCACAACAGTTATTCTGCTCTAGGTTTTCCTCCTTCCACAATGCCACATATCCTATGTTATTCTACCCAACTGTCAGGTAATTCCCATGGAAGTACCATTCACAAGATCAGCCTACTTATGGCCAAATGAAACATAAAGAATTTATAACCTGCCCATGGATATTGCATTAGAATATACTTCCAACTGAACCAGTGGGATAAGAGTCTCAAATGCAGGTAACATAACCTTCATGGATTTTATTTTTTTCTTATTGAAGTGAATCTTGAAAGACTGAGTTAACCATACATAGCTATACAAAATCCTCTTTTGGGATTTTCTGTGGCAGAGGTGAAGACAAATCTCACACTTACGAATGATTAATTCCTTAATAGACCCTGGAGAGGTTTCTTGTCCAAGGCCTGTCCCGAGAAGGAGCAGGCAGAGGTGGTCTGCTTCCCAGTTGTTTCATTTCCAAAGGGAAGATGAAAAACCCTGTTTCAGTCCAGCACCATCAACCCAGCCTCCCTCTTCTTGATCACAAGCAATTTCTCCATCAGAGAAGTCCACAGAGCATTTTCCTTGCTTCTTACTGATGCTCAAGGACTTTTTCACTGTGATTGCTGAACTATAGCAATGTAAGCATTCCTGAAAATTATATGGCCAGCTTGGACAAAATAAAGTCTCAAACTCAATACAGACACAAAGAAGATCAGAACTGCTAACTCATATTACAGAAACTACAAATACAAAAGGGTGAGGCCACTGTCAGTTGAAAATCCAACTCTATCTTAGCTAATCTAGTTATTTGCCTGAAAAAGTATTTAAACCACAAGTGCAACCTTATGCTACTTGCTCTGCATCTCTTCAATGACAGACAGTAAGATTTTTTTAATAACAAAATCAGGAAGACACACAAAAGAGGCTTGGCTGTCTGAAGAGCTATAAGACCTAGCTCTGAATCCTATAACACAGATTCTCCTCTAACAGGGATTTTTAAGTTCGGAAGATTGTCCCCCTTAGTGAATTCTTTATGTGACAAACCTGAACAAGATGAAGACACTCCTCCTGTTCTAGGGCAAAGCAAAAAGTCAAGATTCCACCCGTCTAAAACACAGAAATTAAAGGGACATTTGCTTTTCCTTTGATGGAATCCGAACTAAAAACTGAACCAATTTCAGTCAGGCACTGTTCTGACACTAGACATGACTGACAGGTCTGGCACTGGGCTTCTTACAGGCAGCTTAAGATCAAGCAACTGTCTACATCTAGCCAAAGTAAGATTACTGTTCAAAACACCCACTAGAATCAATGACAGCTTACAAAAATAACTGGAATTATACCTGGATCTCTTAGCACATATACTGAAGGTTGACGCTCTGTTTGGTTCAGTTTAGAACAATCTCCAGTACATTTTAATGTTCACTGAAAGGAAAAAAGAAATTATTAAAGATAACACAGATTTAAAAAAAAATTGTTTTGCAAGGGCAGACTGATCGTAAACTGTTTTTAAAGTAATGCCTTTTTATGAAGGATTTGAAGGGAGTGTGAGGGTTTTTTTCCTACTGAAGCCTGAACAAAAGCAATGCAATGGGAGTAGTTTGCTTTACACACAACGTAAATGGTCTTGTAACTTTCTCAAAGCCAGAAATGGCTCTCCTGCACCGAAATGAAGCTAGAAAGAAAAAGGCTAATACTCTAATGAAGAACATGGTGAATTACTATTAATGATCACAATAAAACCAGTTCTTTACTATCTTGAAAACACATTTGTTCATAACCTGTCCTTATGTATTACTCCTTCCCATTGGGAAAAAACCACCAGAATAACAAACCACTACACAAGTGAATTTCTAACTGCAATGGCATCTGACTGTAACTATATTTCCTGTTGTCATCCATCAATCATGTCAGTTTTAAAAGACATCTTACTGTTAATTTCACAGAAACTCCCAACTCCACAACAGCATTGTTGAAAAGACTGAAATACGAATACAGAGAGATCTTTTAATGTGCTGGTTTCCAACTGTAACTACAAAACTAAGAAAAAAGTTTGGCATTCCACTCTGATTTCACCTTCTCAAACAACTGTAAAAGGTTGTCCACATGCAGCCAAGCTTTCTTTTAACAACAAAGGGGTAGTGACAGGTGCCCAGCTTGGCATTTGAAGGTCAGCAAAGTCTGGAGATAAAGAGTGACCCACTTAAAGCATGTTCCACTTTATATCTTTCAAGGCATTACCCCAGTCCGACAGCAGGGCATCTGTTTTGAAACTTGAAATTGCTTTATTGTTTGCTCAGCAGGGTAATGAGATGAAAGGGATCAGAGACCTGAGCTGTGACTGAGACCAGAATAAGTTATTATTTTCCACTAGCTTAAGAAGACAGCCATGTCCTACTGCTATTGCTTTACACCATCACTGCAGTTTACAGTAGCTCTGCCCTTTTTTGTCTCTCAGTGAAAACGTTTCTGTGATCACTGTGTTTAAAGGGGGTTTGCTCAGTGATGTTTAGCGGCACCATCTGAACTCTCTGTTGACTGAAATAGTATATTATTGTCATCAGCTGTCAAGCAACTTTGTACTTTTTCTGGAAACTCACATTTTTTATGGAGGCTGTTAGCAGACTGGGGTGTGTGTGTGTGCAAGCTGAAGCTCGGCATTTCAAAGGGTTACAAACTCGAGTACGACAGCAGGCCTGTAGGTGACTGTTACAGACAGGCGCCAGGCAGAGAACCCACACCCCTCCCCAGGATCACAGACTGCTGCTCCTTCCACCTGCGAGCTCGGAGACTCTGCCTGCCGCCGACATTGCAAAAGGACACACTGCAACACAGCCGAAGGGGAAATGTGGGAAATGTGCATTCCATTTAG
Source organism: Ptilonorhynchus violaceus (assembly GCA_013397565.1). NCBI lineage: Eukaryota > Metazoa > Chordata > Aves > Passeriformes > Ptilonorhynchidae > Ptilonorhynchus > Ptilonorhynchus violaceus. The sequence goes on along the minus strand of VZRJ01004642.1, from coordinate 183,628 downwards.
GCATGCACCGCTGCCCGAGCCAGGACCCGGTTCCCAGGCCTCCTGCACCGTCCTCACTGAGCCCAGCAGTTCTCCAGCACAGGTAAGAGCAGAGCAGTGGCAGGTCCACGGGGAGGGGAATTAATTCCTCTGAGCAACCACGTCTTAAAAAAAGTCAGGGATTGCTTTGTGGATAACCTTGTGTTATAAAAAAGTAAAATCTGTATTTAAAGTCTCTTTTGATTGGGAGGAGGGGAGGGAGGGGGGAAGATACAAGATACATCTGGTCGACATGTCCAGCCTGAGTGTGGCTTCACCACCAAAGCAAACTGGGAACTGCTGCCTGTGATCAAGAACTGTTTGGGAGAAGGGACTGTATTTTGCCTCTGTAGTTCCAGCATTCACAGAATCCTTAAACACTTCTGAAGAAGAGTTTCACATAAATCAGCAAGAACAAGCCTGAGATCAGTGACTTTCCTCATGCAGCTGAGGAGAGAACCAGATCCTGCACAACAATTCAGCAGTTTTTTGCTTGGTTGAGATCATTTTTCCCTAGTGCTAAACAAAACGTGAAATCAGATTTTTACAGTATCCAAACAGAGCCCCTAAGAATGAAAGAGATGTTTATTCAGAGAGAGAAAGGTACTCCCTCAACAGAGTTCTGTGGTGGATTAACACCTCCCTCCCCACACACCCCTTGGAGGGGATGAAAATGGTCACCATATGCTGGCTCCTCTCTGTTCTGATCCTGGGATCTCCCTCCAGGCTGCAACACCCATCAGGAAAACTGTCCTAGACTGGGCTCTGTGCCACCAGACCTGCTCCTGGGGCTGTTTAGTGCTGCCTACTCCTCCACACTCTTCCCCCTCCTGCCCCTCACCCTTTTTCCCTGACTCCTCTGCTCCTTCAGCAACTTCACCTTTTGTTCCATGCTTGGCAGCGTATGGCTGGGGGCTGGGTTGGTCACGGCCAGCTCCAGATGGCTACAGGGAACCACCATCCAGCCTGGAGCTGGTGGGAGCTGTCTGGCAGTAGGCTCGACCAGCCCTGGGCACCCCCTGGCAGAGACATGGACACTGATCTCCCTCCAGCAGAAATCCTGAAACTGAGCCCAGACAGACACAGAATTTATGTGGTTATTACAAGGGATGTGATTGAGGGGGAGAGGGGAAGGAAGAAAATCAAGCTGACTGTTGCAAGGGATGTTGGCATACCCTTGTCAGCTAAACCATGCAGCTCTGTGTGCCCAGCTCAGATCCCAGCAGGAATGGAGGAAACCAGCATTCCCAATCTACTCACTCCCTAGCCTTAGATGTTGTGGGCACTGGTTCATGCCAAAAGGCTGCTGCTTTGCCTGACCTGTACCCAGGCTTGTGATGCCTGTGCTGCCCTAATGAGGACTGCACAGGAACCTGAAAGTTTTGCTTTTGACCTCATTCATTGACTTCAAAGGAACTGAGGTCTCCTACACAGGACTCACATTGCAACAGACCTTACCTCCTAAACTGAAAATCCAAGGAATGCATTAACACTGGGGCTTTATTCACAAAAGAGTCTTGAGTGGTATTAAAGACAAAATGATTTGCAGTGGAAGCAAATGGAGCACCTAGACCAGTTCCAACAGTAAGACTAAACAGCAATAGTGATTTGGTTTGACCTGAAGACCTCTTCATTCAAACCAAATCCAATTTTCAGCTACCAGACGAATATTTAATACGAATGAAATGTCTCTCATTGTTAAATCTCAAAGAAAAGGCAGTTGAACAGAAGGTGATAGCACTGTCCTTGGCTTTATTAGCTCTGCCATTTAGATAGGTCCTAATCCAAAAAACCCACACGGTTTTGATGCAGCCATTTAAATTCAGACTGTCAGAAAGTCTAAGGTAAGGTTGTGTTCAAGCAGTTTGTTAAAACTTAATATATAATTAGAATCTCAATATGCCATACTCCAAACACCACAATAGTCTATGCTATTATTTGGCAGCACATACCTTTTCTCAGACTTTTTCTTTTGACAATACTGTGCTGGTTATTGCATTTATGATGCAGGGATTTCAGATCTCCCCCTCTTCACTCATTGCTATGATGTCTCAGTGCTTGGGTCAGTCTTTCCTTATGGAATGGTTGAGAATCAGTCTAATATGGCAGTGACAAGGGTTGCCAATTGTGACAATACTTCTCTGTATAGGATTTTCCACACCACTAGGCTTAAACTCTTCATTTACTGGCATCTGTACAAACTGCACCATCAGTTGCTATGCGGGGAAGGTTTGGTTAAGACTGGATGTTTTAGAAAACCTTGACCACACAGCTCTGTGTGCCTGCTCAAGTGACAGTGCTGTGCATAGCAATACATACCCCAAAGCACTCTTTGCCACTGTTAAACGAAATAATGCCTCCAAGACTACGAGCAAAGCTTCTCCACATTCACATGGCCATGACTCTGCAACAAACAGATTTTCTAAACAGATTTCAGCTCTCACCATTTCATTTGCTTTTAATACGCCTGATTTACAGTCTTTCAGACATGCTGGTGTTTGAATATGGGACCAGAACAACCAGTGGTCCATTCTGGGCATTTGGTCTTCTTCTGTAAATCAGGCTGACCCCAAATCATTTGGGATTTGTTTATGAGGAGTTCACATCAGAGGTCCTGTTGTAAAACAGGGAACAGAGCAAGGTGAGGACAGCAATTAGACCTGCATTGTGACAGGCACACAAAACACCAGAAAACCAAATCACTTTCATGTGCACAAACTCACTAAACTTGCTTCTCCAACAAGTCCATTAGGGATCACTGCACCTCAGAAGGGTTCACCCAGACAGGCAGCCTCGCGATCCTTCTTAGGTCTCCCTGCCCTCCCTGGACAGTGCTGTCCTGTCCTCCTTCCTTCCCTGCCCAGCAGTGGGGGAACAGCATATCCTCTGACACAAGACCAAAGATGTCCTGCTGGTCCTGCTGTGCCACCATGCTACCACCACACAAAGCCACGCTTCTCTCTCATCGCTGAATTTGCACGCAAGGTTGCTCCCCCTAACCTAGATCCCGGCTAAAAGTACAGGCAGGTCCTTTGCTCACGTGTCAGGCCATTTACAAGTTGCCTCTCTGCCACTGGAAATATTAGTGCCTGCCAATCTCATGCTTACAGCTCCTTAATAGCAAGAAAACATAAACATCTTTTCAGCAGGAGGTGCTTGCTTCCTCTCCAGGGCTAAACCCCTCTGCTGACAGCCTTCCTTTCCTCTCTCCAGCAAGCAAACCCTGTGAAGAAGGACAAAACATTAAGTCCATATCCTCACCAGCATTTCTTAACATAGCAGAAAAGGTTTCCCACAGAACCTTTTAGTTGTGATTAATGCTGTGAAGACATTGGTAGGCAAAGCTTGGCTGGGCAAAAAAAGCACAAAGCATTTTTCATGGATGTCACCTCCAATTAATAGATAAATCTGCTTCAGCTATTTCCATCTCTCTCTCTGCTCACGTGGCTCTCTAGGGAATTAAAGCCTCGTAAATACATGCTTGTTTTTCTCCTCTGTACACAGAAATCACATCCAGCTTGGGAATTCCTTGGACTGAACTGATTGGAGGTGAAAGAATGTTATAAAGAAGTACTGTGTATGTGCCATTCCAAGGCAGCGTTGTACCCTTTCCTGGAAACCTTGCTGTGTTACATGGACGTAGCCTGGCTGAGAACCCTGGACCACCAAAGAAAATGAATGCAGCTCCAGCTCGAAACTGTTTTTCACGATGGTCACTTTTTAAACAACAGAATGCTGTCTGAAGAAAGCAAAACATTTATCTTCCAAGAAGCCATTGCTCAAAAAATAATTTTTACACCAAAAAGGTCGACTTCATACTTCTGAATAGCCCAGAATACTCATCAGTGTTCTTTTAAAAAAATTGCAGGTAGCACTCTCACTTTAATGGCAGAGCAAGTGAATTTTGCACATGTGGAAGCAAGAAGCAGAGAGACAAGATGGAAGAAAAAGACAGAGCAGTAGCACCAAAAAAAAGCAAAGTCCTTGGGAGATCAGCCAGCAGAAACAGTTAGATTTTACCTGCATCTTGTGTAGGGGATGGGCGACTCTTTGATATGAGACAAAAACATCATGAAGCAGGAGAAAATGCAACTTCCAACACATGCTTTCAGGCTGTGCATGTATCCATCTTCCTTATTGTCCGTAGGGGATGAAGACTGGCTTCATTCTGTGTGTCCTCATGACTGCTTGCAAGCTAAGGCAGAGGTAGCAACTCCTTCTTTCAGAGGTCAAAACCTATGAGGAAGTAGGACACTCACAACAGCAAGGTCAGAGGCTGAGCTACAGCTGAGTCAGTGCTCCTGAAGAGGGGCATTATTTTCATCACCATTTCTTCCTTCCCCCAGACATTACCATTGCCTGAGATCCCCTTTCTCCTCAGCCAAGTCAAGCATGAATGAGGTGGCAGGAGAGCACTACAAGGAGCAGTCTTCTGCTTAACCAGTTTCTGTACAGTATCACAGGTCTCTGTGGACACAACTGGAACAAGAAACACAGCTGAGGCTACCTCTACATTATGCCAGTCACCAGAGCTTGTAGCCTCCTCTTTTTACATGCCTCAGTTTTCTTGCAGCTAAGAATACTGTCCTCTTAGGTAGGGTTTTAGATAGGGAAGAAAAAATCACAAGAAGTTAAAAGAAAGTAACAGCAGGTAAAATAGCACCCTACTGTTTGTAAATATTTTTATTTTTGGTTTTGATAAATCCATGCAGTCAAGACTCAGAGCGTATGTATGGAAGCCAATGGGGGTTCACCTGTGCTGGGCATCAAGAGATTAACGCGACATGTTTATGAACTCTTAAAAATGTAACATACTTCATAATAAAGATAGTGCAGAATACATATCTGAGATTCAATCCAGCCCTGCTGGGAAAAGGAAGCAACCTCAATCCACCCAGTGTAAAATCAATTGCAGGAGCAGAGCTCTGGAATGGAGACTAAACATCTGGACCAGAGAATCAGGCAGTTGAGAGGATCTAAGGAGTCTGAGGGATGGTAGGTAAACAAAGAGGACAGCAGGACAGACTCTGAGTCTCACAAATGGAATCTGTATTGAAACTGAGGATAACCCCAGAGTGTAACACCACTGTCAGGTACCCACGCAAGTGTAGCAGCCGACACACAAATATCAGCATCAGGTAAGATGCCAAATGGCATCTTACCATCCAGTGGTATAATCTCAATCACCATAAATCTGACTGGATCAATTGCTTGCTTCCCTCTCCATTTGTTTTTTCTAGTTTATCTTCTTATGCAGCAGAAGGCTTCATCTGATGTTAATGCCCAGATTTCACATTGAATACATGAGGTTTTCTTTTACCTCTTGCCAACTGGCTCTAAAAGATGACACTCAGTCAGCAACAATGCTTCTGGTTTAAACCACTTCTTTCACCCCCTGGGCTATAGAAGATAGCTGAACACAGAATAGCACCTTATAAAAAGACACTGTATTTCTGACAAGCATTCTTCTAAATGATGCTCAAAGGTTTATTATCTATATACTCACAAGTACCACACTGTGTATCTGTCTTGGTCAGGCAACACAGAAACTTCCAAAATAATAAACCAAATTAACAATGTTGTTCAAGCAATAAAATATGCTAAAAAAAAGTTTTAAATCAAGCTGACATTCCTTGGAGACTGACAAGAAAGTGGAGAATAAGTTACCCTATGCTACAAGCCTTCCTTGCAAACCCATCTCATTCCATCTTACCAAAATATTACCAAACCCAAATTATTCTTCTTGTTTTGGCCAGGTACAGCTCTTGTATTCTCTAGGCTCTATTCTCTTCCAGTTAAACTGGCAAGGCTTCAATGAAGCCAGTGCTTTGCCCCTGACTGAGATTTGGGCCTCTGTCTATTAACTGAAAAATTTCAGTCCTTGCCAAGGTACAAAATTAGCTACATCTTCTTTCAATGGTTTTCATTCCTGGATGCAGTAAACCACCTGCTTTTCCACTTGCAGGCTTCAAAGCAATGCCAATCACAAAGCTTGCCAGAAATGAGAAAATATGTATTTTAAAGTTAATCAAGAAAAATGGATTAAACTTCGAGGATCTGATACAATCCAAAATATGATGAATTATGAGCCAAATGCTGGTCTTTAATATACAGTGGTGCCATCACTGTCAAAGAGAAAAGTTGGCCAGAAGGCTAAGGGAAGACTGAAAGAATTGGGATTTTTCAGCCTGGAGAAAAGAAAGTTAGAAAGTCCAGTACCTAAAGGGACTGCAAGAGAGCTGGAGGGGGAATTTTGAGAAGGTCATGGACAAGGTAATGATAGGACAAGAGGTAATGGCTTTAAACTGAAAGAGGAGAGGTTTAGATATCAGGAAGACATTATTGACCGTGAGCATGGTGAGGCTGCGGTGGAAGAGGTGAGGCTTTGTCTCTCAGGATGCTTTGTTCAGATCAGTGGTCACAAAGGACCAGAGCACAGAAATACCAATGAGAAGGAGGGCTAACAATAAACCCCACTCCTATATATTAGTTCTTCTCTTTACTCTAAGATTAATCAAAATCTTAACTAAGAAACCTGATTTCTCCGAAAAACTTAATTTCTAAAATGAATAATCTCAACTCTAAGCTTCTGGATGCCTGTAAGAATATTTCTTCTGAAACATTTTTAGGGGTGACAAGAAGTTATCTCATCACAGAGAGGTAGCTGCACATCACCAAAACAGTCGGCACTGGTGCAGCTTTCCCTCTTTTTGAATTTAGGGAAGCAAAGGGCTGTGCTTTGCCTGACTCCTACAGATCGCTCCACTGTGACTGTGGTGAAATGGAAATGTTTCACAGCACGAGTGAGATGTGTTGTAGACATCAGCTTTGGTATCATTCCAAAAGAAGGTCAATGCAAATAAATGTATACCGTGAAGTGAGAAGTACAGAAGAGGTTAGCCTTGATGCTTTTCCAGAGGGAGTCTCAGACAGAGGGTAGAAGGTAAAGGCAGAGAGGGGTTTCAGGGGTGAGTTTGTAGCAGAGACAAATAGAATCCCCCAGCACAGGCAAGTGGAATCCATTAGAGAACCCACAGGGCTGAGTTCTGCTCTTCTTCACAAGCCTTCACAGAGATGACCGAGATGCAAGTGTCAGCAGAGCCTGGCCCAGCGTCTCCAGCTGGGCTCGTGTGCAGCTGTGGATGTAGAAAGCAGATCTGGACTGGCAGCAGAAAACAGCACTCAGAGCTGGTCCTGGTGAGGCAGCTGCACAGAGGTCAAAGAGCAGGTTTTCCAACAAAAAAGGAAAACACATCCTCACAGGGAATGGCAGAGATGATAAAAAACACTGGAGTGCCAAGATATTCTCCCACCTTTTACCCAAAGACTGCAGGCCTTCCAGAGGAGAAGCATTTAAGTGACACTGGTTAATATTCCACTTGAAGTCTGTGCTCACCTGGAGAGAGGGATGGCAATCACGTCACTAATGTAACAGCCTTACGGTGAAAAGGAAGCCTGCTACATAGGAACACACCTTCATGTTAAAGAAAATCTACAAGAGAAGACTGTATGGCACATAAACAAATTTCACATAATAACAAATTTTTTTTCTAAATTTTCAAATTCTTACAATTTCTTCCTTTTCATCATGCACAGAAGGGAACTGCATTTCAGTTTACTGTGTTGTTTAAAAACACATGCATTGGAAGAATACTGAATATAGCTTTCCTGATTTTTTTTTAATTTTGACCATAGAACTACTCTTTCCTCAAAACCTATTTTCAAAACCATTCTAAAAAGGAGTATAGTTTCTTATTGGAAAAAAAAGGACAAGGCAATTGACCTCAAAAATCTTTTCTTTTCCCCTACAGTTTGAGAAAGAAAACTTCTATAATTGGCATATCTCATTAACAAACTCAGCTATGCTATGATAGTAATAAGCGGGTAGCAAAATGATACTAAAATTTTTATTACATGCTTTTCATTTTTAGGCTAATTTTCCTTATATTACGTGGATCCCTGAGGGATACAGAATCCTGTCCTGTGGTCGAAGGCGTGATAAAAACACCATTCCTTGGCCAAAGTTCTCTGTCACGTGCCCACTGCTTTTGTTGAAAGCACTGTAATTCTTTTAGCCAGTCCCTCACATCCACATCTAGACAACACACAGCACTTGTAGAACCCACCTGAAAGGCTTCTTCGGGCTCTGAAAGACAACCTTAGGATCGATCCTCTCAGGTACCCTATCCCCAGCGATGCTACAAAGCACATAGTCCCTGGAAAGGGGGGCAGCTTGGAGGCCTGATCCGTATCCACTCAGCAGCAGATAAACTCTGCTTCCAACCACGGGTACTGGGGCTGGTATAAAAGCATCAGAGCAGTCACGGATCACACTCAATATCCCACCTGACAGCAGCAGCCCCCAGGTGCTCAGCGGGTGGTAGCAAACCGCAGGATAACGAATTTACCTACAGCCTCCTCCTAATCCCTCGACAGGCAGGCTCATGACCTAAATGCATCCGAGTACCCACCCTTTCTACTTCTGTCAACCTAATTTATATCCCCAACGTTTGCTTTCTGGCCAAATCGCCAAGAAGTGAAACTTCCTGAAGAAGCCACTCGGCATTAGCAGCCCTTCAGTGTGATGCTACACGTTCCAGAAAGCTCCAGGTCTTTTTTTATTTTGTGTGTCAAAGAAGCTAATTCCACAAGCTTGTGAGGCTGGGAGACAACACTAGCAAAGCAGAGTGGAAGGTGACAGCAAAAAAAAAAAAAAAAGGGGAGCATACACTGAGGCCTGACTCAAAATAGCCAAACACACATTCGTCTGGAAGAGAAATGCCTTGATAGTTGGTGTTCATTGTCTGTCAGCATGCACAGCATATGTTCTTATAAGTGAACTCAAGCACTGCACTGTGAAAATGTCCCCTGGAAAACAGCTGAAATCAATACAATATAGTCCATTTGTTTAATTATTTTTTTAGGCATTAGCCATTTTCCTATTAAGTAAGACAGAACTCAAGTTGTTCCAAGGGAGATTTAGATTGGATAGTAGGAAAAATTTCTTCACTGAAAGGGTGGTCAATGGAACAGGCTGACCAGGGAGATGGCATAATCACTGTCCCTGGAAGTGTAGGGAAATGTGTCTGCGATGCTTAAGGACATGGTTTAATGGTGGACCTGGTAGTGTTCAGTCAAAGGCTGGATTGGATGGTTTTAGAGGCTTTTTCTAGCCTTAACGATCTATGATTCTATGTTTGAAGGGAAGCCAGCACTTGTAAATACTGGGTCAAACACTGACCTCACTGAATCAGTAGAAGCTTTGCCAGTAAGTTCAAGAGAACCAAAGATCTAGTAAATTCTTTGGGAAAAAACCTATAGAAGCAGTGAGGGGAAAGGTGATCTGAAAGTCTCTTGAAGCATAGCTTCTCCAAAATGTGAATGAATAGATTACAAAGGGTCTACCATTTAACACAAAATGTGGATACCCACAGACTTCATTTGCCATTTATTTTTTGTTCCTATTTCATTTTCAGGTCTGTAATAATGGCCAAGATGGGAGCCACAACTTTATTATCAGAATTAAGATTTCTAAAAAATCAGCTATTTTCAAGTAATACAACCATTAGAAAGAGTTTGAGTGCCTGCATTAATCACTGCTTAACCTGAGCAAACCAGAAATCAGAGAAATACTCAATTACTTTTTAATTTGGATTAATTTCATCCCACTTAATCCACCTAATGCTGTGCAGTACATAAAACTTAGGCTACGTGCACAGGGTTATATTTCACCTCTCACATGAGACATGAGCCATCCTCTGATATAAACCTGTGTAACTCCACTTGCAATGAACCAGGGCACTGACAACAGGTCAGTACCATGAGCTGCACCTTCATGCACGGACAGAGAGAGGAAAAGAAACGTGTGCTTCTCTGGAAAATACTTATAAAGCTTAAATATCATCTTATAGGATGTTCCTGAGACAAGGCATGTGTTACTGTGTTTAGAACACCAGCAAAGGAAACTCCCTGCCTGTTTGCACAGGAGGTCAAACCAAGAGCATGTTCTGAATGCAGAAGCAGAGGAGAGCTGTAAGTGCTGTAGGCACACCAATAAAGGAGCCTTAATCCTGATATAACAGCTCTGAAGTACAGGGCTGGTTTAGAGATATGACATTCTGTGTTAACATATGCATGAGTTGACAAATTGTTTGAGTTTGGTCCACTCTGGAAAAGCTTTTTGATTTGATGCTTTTCATTTCAGCAAACACTTTTTATTGCAGCCAGTTTTTCAAATTTTCAAATTATCTTTCTGAGCAAATATAGTAGTGCTGCAACACATGAGAATGAGGCAGTCAGTAAACATTTGATTTTTCCATTTCGCGGGATGTTTTGCCTGAAATAGGAAAGCACTTTTCACATGCAGCCTTAATGGAGCTAGCAATTGCTCTGGTCAATGGTGAAGGACATCCTTTGCAATGAATACTGGAAATACCAGTATTTCCAGTGTATACCCTGAGATGCAAGACTCAAAACATAATCATAACTGACTTTATCGATTTATCCTTATGCACCCCAGGACCAAGTGCGGGGAACCCATCTTCTGCTCAGCCTGGAAGGTGTAAAGAGAGACCAACTCTCACTCCCATAATGTTGTGTCACTGCCAACACATCTGATGCTCGCAAAACCAGTACCTTTAACACCATCCCAGTCCCCTCCTTCTCTAGCTCCACTTTACATAATTATAATTTGCCTTCTGCCTTCCCACTGAGAGTCCAGCTCCATCTGAGGTAACTCATATGCATCAAACATGGATATACAGTGCATACATTAAATGTGGAGCTTTGCACAACTCTCAGGGTAACAGCAGCACCCTCCCAGCACCCCAGCAGTTTTTTGCAAGCTGTAACTGCTCAAAAGTTCAGCCACTGTTTACACCGAACTGATAAAACTGAGCATGAACTATTTCTGCTACACTAATGCAGAGGCAGAGAGAAGTCCTGAAAATTAGTTTCCAATTCCCACCTGTCACTCACCTGAACTGAAATACTTCCATTACCCGCTGTGCTTAACAACTTATCAACAAAACCTTCCAGCAGAAGAGCTGTTTGAAAGCTTAAAAGCAAATAATTTTAAAAACTACCAGTCTTGAATCACTGATGACTTGAATAAAACTTTGAGTCTTTCAGTGAGGCCCTTAGGGCTTAAAGCAAACTCAAAAAGTGCAATTGCTACCAAGAATGCCACAACTAATACTTCCCGGTAATCTCAATTTACTTTTCTGACATGATGCAGTTACTGAGGAAGCTTTAGTTTCCCATTTCTGTCATCATCAACGGTAGATGAAATCAAAACTGTAAGAGACAAAGGTAAATTAGGATTGAGAAGACCATGTATTAAGGCAGGCCAAGGCTGGAAGGCTGAACATACAAGCAAAGTGCTGCGAGAACACCAGACTCCTCTGGTAGCCAAGCTGGGAACAGATCTGAAAAGGACCTGACACTTGGCAGCCAGGCTACTGAACACTTTGCCACCGAATATATGTAAGTAAACAAACCCCAAAAGAGCTGCACAAGTAGGAGAGTCACACTGAAGTGCTCATTTAAAGCAGAAAAAACTTGGAAGTTATGGTAGATGAAATGCTGTTGAGGAGGATGAAGGAGATGGACATGACAGTTTGAGTCCTGAAGTGGACACCTCACACATCTGGCTTGAGGGTGAAGGGTGTGGACAGAGGAGAGAAAAACATTTTCATCTATTACAGGACAATGAAAGAGATGACAAGGGATAAATCACCACATAAAGAAAACACGCTGGCCCCAGGTCTGGAAGGACTCAAGTATCCTGATCTCCATCTCCCTCTGCTCATGATGCCATGCAGAGCCAATCAAAACCCACACAGGCATTGATACTACCATTTCACTTGGGCACAGGATGCAAAAATCTCAGAGTGTGCTCTGCTCTCCTGTTGTTTGATATGAGCTTTACTTGAAAAAGTGCTCTCAGTGTGCTCTCTGTGTTCTGATTAACATACCATTTACTGTCTGACTCATACGCCTCTCCTCGCAAAGCAGTGTAGATTTTACTCCTGATTTCTATTTTCCCTGTTGAATGCTTTACAATAGAGATAAATAAATAAACCTTCCTGTTTTAATTTATTTTTTAAATTACTTGCATCACTGACTGGCTTCTGCTGAAGATCACCACGCTAAATGAAACTCTACAAGCAATAGTACTCAGAATTTTGCTACGGCTATCCATCCCTACTTTGAATAACAAGGAAGAGGAATGGCAATTTTAAAACAATTGCTTTTTGTTGTTTCACAATACACTAATATTTTTTAAAACATCATTCCACATCACATTATTGCAAACTGCAAATGTGCTCTCCATGCACTCCATGGTAAAATTTAGTATGAGACCTGTGTAATGGGATTTAAAGCTGAACAGCTGTTTTGCTAGCCCTCTATAACAGGGCAAACATCTTAGAACCAGGAATCAAGCATGATCTCAGCAGGAATTTTGAAACCAGAAAATACATATCAAAAGAATAATGAAAAGTAGCCTCTCACTCAACAAATCATTCTGTTCCTTTGAAAATTACCATTTTTTTAAGTCCTCCTGTCTTTGGAACTCACACTGCTCACACATGCAAGCCCGTTTTCCTGCCCCATGAAAGGAATAATGCAACCAAACATCTGCTCTCTGCTGAGTGCATTTTAGATCTGTGAAACCATTTCATTGAGTTATTCAGCCAAGAACCCCATGAATAACTTTGGACCAGATTAAGTCATCTTTCAGGACTGTGAGATGCATCCATCAGACCAAGTCTCTGACAGCAGCAGATATTGTCTACACTGTATAAATGAAGCCAAGGGAGTAATTCCTCTTAAGATAAATGAAGCCTTACCACTATAAAAGGATGGCAACATTAAGAAAGTGTTATGAAGATGTTAGTTTCCCAAGAAAAAATGACCGAAGAAGACAGGGTTGTATGTTAGCCAAGGTGAGTTCTGGTAAGCAAATGAAGACCTAAACAAAAAAAACCAAAAAGCAGTGTGTCCCAAAACACTAGTCAAGCAGGTATTTCAAGTATCAGAAATAAACTTTTAAAAATAGTTAGAAGAGACAAATTGCAAATTTGGTCAGAAATTTCCTTGCTGATAATGTCAAAGTGCAGAAAGCTCAGCCACTGTATGTGTACCACCAACATCACCCCCACCACACCGTCCTAAGGGAAGTGGCATGTTCTCCCCTTTGGCTGTCACTCTCTCTTTGCAATGCTGCATCAGGCAGACACCAGGCAGAAAGGGCTGTCCTGGGAGGGCACTGACATTGTGGACCTTCAGCTGCTGCCAGGAGTGTGGCAAACAGCAATACAATCATTTTCAAAACAAACACCCCTCACAGTTCAACAGGGTAAGTCTGGGTAATGATGATGTGCCTGTTGATGGACATGGGTGAGAGTAATACAAATTTCAAAGTCACATGCCAAAGGAACAACATATTCCAACTTTTGGCCTATCTCCAGATCACCAGAAGTGTGCTAACATCCATCCCTAACTTAACTTTGTCTAAACCAAGATGGAATACAGTTTATGTCAACTATTAACTAAAACTATCAATAGTTATTTACCTCAAACATTGGTTATCTGATAATTAAATTGTTTTTGAACACTAAAAGAATGTTTATAGGGCTGCTGGGCTGCAAGACATTACAGAATGAGCTCCTTCTTGAAATGGATTAGTTGATGTCATAAGAGATTTGTTTTTCCTTTGAGCACCCCAGTGGTGTTGATTCCAAAGACATGTGCATTTGATTGGATAAATGACTGCAGATTAATTGCAGGTCATTATGTACTGGAAAATACAGACTGTCATGCCAGGAGATGCAGAGCTACTGGTATTGAAAAAATGTCACCAAGTTTATTTACCATTTCCTTGACCTATATATTCTTATTTAGAGAACAAAGGCAGCAGGAGGACAATGAGGTCAATGATATTTACTGGTTTTTTTGCCATTCCAGCCAGGGCCTCTTTCTGTTGCTCTTTGTTCAGACTACCATTAATATTTCTTCATGCAAATAACTTATTAATTACTCCTGTGGTGATTAGAAGTGAGGTCTGATATCATGCTTAGGCAACAAGATTGTTACGGGTTTTATAAAAAAACGGAGTGGCTCAATCTTTTATTTCAAGATCTGTTAGAGTGGCAGGAAAATCTGCCTTTGGTGGTCTCTTTTCTGTAGGGACAAATCAGTCATTTCCTGAGGCATCACGGGCAATACTAAATAAATGCAATCCACCCAATTCACACCACTGCTGCTCTGTGGAATACCAGCTGTGCTTTCCCTTCTCTTAAGGGATCTGCTGAATCCAAAGGAAAAAGCAGCAGAGGGGCTATGGAACACAGTTTGGGTAATCAGCTCCAGCAGGTGGTTTCAAAATTGAACTCTGGGTAAAGAAAATAAAATTTTTATGCAAAGAAACCACAAACCATAGAGATAAAACAGTGATACAAAGCAAATAAAATATTTCATTACATCTGAAATGACACCCTATTTTCTTCCTGCTAGCAAGAAAAACAGCTTATGGCTTTGGTCAACCCAAATAATTATCTTCCCAGTTCCCAGTTATTTCTATCACTGAACCACAAACTCAAGAAAATCTCTCTAAGAATCCGAACAATGAATACAGATATGAACATAAACAGCATTAGCAGACATAGGGGACCATCACTGGATCCTTAATTCCTTTTCCTACTTCAAACTCCACACCCCTTTTCTAGATACCAAAGTCAAAAGTAGAATCTTGTCTGTCAAACTCATGGCACTAACACAACACAGAAAAACAGATAAACCATTCCAGTCTCAACTGGAAATAAAGAAAACAAACAACCCCTCCCCCACTAATGCTATTCAAAGTGGTCGATCATTTTATGTTTGCCATTTTAAGTAAACATAAAACAAGGCTTCCAAAAAAGAGCCCTGCAGAAAAAAAAAATTAAAATTAAATAAATAAATTGTGTTCCTAATATTTCTGCTCATTGTTTTGGGCCAAAAACTTTTCAGATCTGAGATATTTCTGTCAGAAATCTGTATGTTGCAGAATTTTATTTTGCTATGGAAACTGCTTGAATAAGAGAAACAAAGCCACAGACCAACCATTTCTAGTCAAAACTTCCTCCACTTTCATGCAAATCATACAAGTCCTTGAACAGCTTCTCTTTAAAGATCATCCCTTGCAGCACAGGCACAGCTTTTCTCACTGAACACCTGTGAATTAGTGGTATTTTGCAACTGCCTTGCATAATCTGTGAGCTGATGCAAGTGGTGCACAGCCAGCTCCACCAGCCCCGTGAGCTGAGCGCGGTGACAGCCCGTGGGTTGTCCAGGTGCTGCCCCTTTGACGTGGATCACACTCCTCTGGGACGGGCAGCAGGGCAGATTAATGTGGTCTTCAGCCACCTCAGCACTGCTGTTACAGCTTCTGTATAAAGCTCAAGCTGAATATCACCAAACCCCTCATTTCCCTCCCTTTCACAGCTGCCGCTGTCCTTATCTAACCTCGGGTACCTGACCATTTCCGAGCTGTTTCTCAGATGTTTGGGTCACTGGCTGCACGCACTGGGGCATGCACGAGGGCAGCAGATGATGCACTGTGTGTGACAACCCCACATAAACAATGGCCTCTCTCCTTTCACTGCTGTAGCAGTGCCTGAAATGATTATGTACAAATGATTTGTTTCTTGTGTTTTTGGCAGCCTTACAGCAGTAATGTGGTGGCTACAGCCCGTGACCCACCTCTAGTTTTCCCAAAACCACAGGCTGCTCCAAAGGGCTGCCCTCTGTCTGATGCTCATTGGCACAGAAAACCAACCTGCAGCCATGCAGCCAGGACACCACTTAATGGCTGGACTGGGTGATCTGAAAGGTTTTTTCCAACCTAAATGGCTTTATGATTCTATGTCAGCATTTGGAGTACACAGCTTGTGCAGCCAGCATGTGGTAGGGTCTCACTGAAAGCCTTGGAAAGCTGTATTTATTGAATGGCACTTTATTTTTCTGGTATTTTATTTGCTGAAAGACCTTACCTGGTTCTGATGGCTTTCATGACTGACAAATTGTGTTACATACTCTCACGTCTTTCCAAATAACATTCACTGTATTCTCAAGGTAACTGTCAATAATTTGTGTGAGTGATGCAAGGACGTGAAACCTTCATCAGTTTCTGGCTCACATTTGCACTGCGGAGAACTGAAATTCCCTTGACTCAGCCCAGTGTTAGAAGCGTAGTGCTGGAGACTGGTTTCTTCTGCCTGACCTGGTCCTTCTTTTAAGAAACATACCCACTGCCACCAAATATTTCTTAAGGTGGAGCCCTCTCTACCAGCAATTCAAATCCCTGAATATTCCAGTTGCTGGGATGATCCACTGTCAAATAATTTTTCACACCCAGTTCTTTAAAATCTGTTCCCCTTTTCAGCATGGTAGATCACAACCAATGGTTCTGAAATCTAACAAAGGGTTTGAGCTACCTGACATCTCCCTAAGTCACACCGAAGTGATAAGCAAACACTCCTGTTCAGCACACCTGTGTTTTCCCTGCTGATCAACAGCATTCCCAGTACGTTCAGCACCTCCTCAGGTGTCTCCAACAGAAGCACTGCTATGCTCACAGTAATCTGTGGGCATGGTCCTTACAAAGAAACAAAAGACATTTGGGGACACTTTGCCTCAAATGGCATTTGGGGACAGTCTACTGGGGCAGTCACCCCGCAGCTCTGTGCTTTGTAGGCTGCCCTGCTCTTGTCCTGCTTGTCCCCAGGTCTGCTTGCTGAGCTGGCACAGCACATCAAGAGGTAGGAGAGCTTTAGCACAGGAGACCATGAGTTTGTATGGCAGGTTTGCTCTGTGAGAGGCAAGAGTCCTTCACAAGACTCTGTGAACTGTTCTCCTGGCTTCATTTATCCAAATACAGCATTGCCATCACAACAGTGTTATTCTGACAGGCCAATGAGAGTGTTTCATTGGTATTACAAGCAAACTTTGAGCACAAAAAACGCATCCTTTTACAAAGACTCTTCATTTTTCCAATACTTTGCCTTTCTCCCATAAATTATTCTCATGGGATGCTACAAAAATCCCAGCTGCATTTTATGGCTTTATATTTTTCAATTTTCTTGCAAAATATCTCAGTTAATTAAGAACAAATAGCTTAGTTTCTCTTCAGTTCATGCATTACTAAATGTCGCTCTCCATGCACAAGGAATGGAAGAAGGTCTGGAACAAGCAGAAAAATAAGTTACCACAGAGGAGCTACCAGCAATTACTCAGCAAATACAATAAATTATTGTATATGTGGAAATTAACTGTATTTCATTTTGTTGGCACTGAGTATTTTACAAGCGTGGGTGACAGAAGCACAGAGCAGAATACAAATGTGATACAACTGCCTCTTCCAGTGTGTGTGTTTCCATCAAAGTTGGATTTTTTTTTTTCTCCTCCTCTCCTTTTGATGGATTTAAAATGATGGATGGTGAAGCAGGATTCTGAATTAACTGGAGCCTCAGTTAATCAGTAAAAGCAGCAAAACAAACACCTGTGGAAACTTCACACTGAAATCTCATGCTCCTGTTTGAGTCCCTGAACAGGGCAGCTCTTCTAAGAAGGTCCAACCCTCAGCTTCTCCAGAAACCTGTTAGCTTTGACAACCTCTAAGAGGCATTCAGGTCCACTCACATGAGACTGTGCCAGGGTCAATCAAGCACGAGATTCAGAGACATTTCTTGAGACTTATACATCATCTGTCCTCAGACAGGAATGAAGCTCGATTTTGCAGTTGTGCAGGAATCAATTTTAAAAATCAGTCCCACCTTCTGAGATTGTAACAGTGGACTTAGAGCTATTAAAACAGTTAGTGTCTCACAGGCATTTGCCATGAATTTTGTAAAACCTCTTTGTCATCAATGGCAAGAGCCATTAACTCTAAATGTTGCTTCTCCATAGGATGACCTTTCTGAGCAAAGAATCATCCTTCCACTTGCTAGAGCACAACAAAGAGAAAATAAAATCAAAGAAGCGGTGTAATGTCAAGGCTATTTAAACAAATGGCTTAAAGGAGCACAGGATGTGTGGAAATGTGGCAAGGTGACCACCCTGTACAGTCATGAATAACACTGACACCTTTAAAACAAGAAAAGCAGAAACCTTACTTCAAATGCAAAGGATGTTCAAGCCCATAGCTAACTTTAAGCCTCCATGTAGCAGACACAATTCTGTTACTTGGCAATGAGTGGCATGACTTTACAGTTTATGCTGGTGCTCAGACCCCTAGAGGAGATGTTAAATCAATGATCAGCACATTTCTGCACATGGATCTGCCTTGAAACTAATTCTCGTTCTGGTTAAGAAATGAGAATAACGCAGCAAAAATCCTTCAGAAAAAATGGATCAAAACACTGTCTTATACATATAAGCCCATTCTGTCCCCACTCCTCCACCTGTGGCCACCCCTTTTTGACCAGTTATGTCCTCAATCACTCCCATACAATTGTCACTATAACCAGAAAGCTTGGCAGCTCCATGACACATTCCAGACACTGTCATGGGATGTCCTGCACCCTGCACTAATAAAGTTCAACCCTTTCGAAATAAAATATGGAAAATCCACTTGGGTAAGGAAAGTTATCTTGTACTTCAAGATGTTAGGCAGGTATTGATCCATTTAGAAAAAAAAAGTAGGGCAACAAGTTAAACACGTGAAAGATGTTACCCTCCATTCCCTAGGCCTGTGTGGAACTGCCCCAGTCACTGCTACGTGTGATTCACAGAATAACAGGGTTGGATGGTTAAACACCATCTATTTGCAACTCCTCTGAGAAGGGACACCTTCCACTAGACCAAGTTGCTCAGTGGCCTTGATCACTTCCAGCAATGAGGCATCCACAACTATGGGCAACACATTCCAGTGCCTCTCCACCCTCCGAGTAAAGATTTTTTTCTAAAATCTGATTAAACTGACTGTGTTTCAGTTTGAAGCCATTCCCCCTTGTCCTGTCACTGCTTTTGTAAAGAGGTCTGACTGTTTACAACACAGACCGGCTATTCAGTGCTGTTTTGACAGGTACAGGTTACCAATAAAGCAGGTTTTCCAAAAAGGGAGAAAACAGGTGAATGTTGACCCCATATCTAACAACCCAGATAATGATTAGTCAGAGTAGATAGCAGTAGTCAGATTCTGTAGCCTCTCCTTTTCAGCCCCTGTCCATGCCATCCAATAGACGTTGATGGTAGCATAATTTTAACAAAAGCATGAGATTTTCAAAACCAGGACATGCATCATGAACAACAATGCCACTCACAATGGGTCTCTCAGCTGCTGCCAAGCAAGCATTTCTGAAAAGCACCACTGAAAAGCAAGTTTCGCTCTGGATATGCAAACCTAGCAAACAATACCCAAACAGGGAAGAGAGGACACGTGAGCAAGCTGCAGCACCAACTTTGCACACCAGCAGCAATAAACATGCTGGTCATTATTTTTGTGTTTATGCCCCGTCCAAACATCTACTTATTAAAAACCCCAAGAGCTTTGGGTGTTCTTCAGAAAAGAAGAAGAACTGGGTTTGCAAGTTGATGTTTGTACCCAGTGATCAGATTACAAACAAAACAAAAGAAACATTAAGGAAAAAAAAAAAGAAAATATGGCCTGTGAATGGTACAGGGCTAAATTTGCAGAATTCAGTGCAACAAGCCAGGCTATCTGAAGAGTGTGGAATTCCTCCAGAGTTGGGAAATTCAAAACACAGAGCATCACCAGTACCCAGTCAGAGCCACAGCAGACACTACACAGCAAGTTCTGGAGAAGGAATGTCCCAGCTGCCAAGCAAGGTGACAGAACACAACTGAGCTGGCTTAATTCACACAGGAATCTCATCTGGGAAGCAAAGAACTTAAAACCAGAGCAAATGATTCAAAAGAAGTCATAATCTGGGGTGTCCTGACTTCCTAAGAAATAAGCAGTCTGATTTCAGTCACTCAGAACAAGGTGGCACAGCTGATTTCAGCACCCTTGTGTGAAAACTAGTGGAGAACTGACCATGTATCACAGACTTGCTGGACACAAACCAGCAGAGAAAGAAAAGACAGGGTCATAACCCTTCTGACATCAGCACTACAGAATTTGTCTTTGTTCTACCTTTATTTTCAGGAAACAATGATGGGGAAAAATAATCTTGAAGGCAGATCTTACTATTGAGTTGCCAACTGAAAAAGTTTGCCTTTCCCCATAACTTCACCCAGTACACATAGGACGGCATTAGTGGATTAAAGAAATGTTTCTTTTAAGCACTGATTATAGGTAGCTGTTCTTCATTAGAGAGGTTTGCCTATCTTGAGGGCCTAGTGCCACAATAAGTGACAATTCCACAATAAAATCCCAAAGTAGTATTCACAATATCTCCTCCTGAACACAACTGGAAAAACACATTTCACCATGCTGTTGTATTATGCACACAACTGCAAGATATTTGTGGCTGCAGAAAGTACTAAGAAGAAAAATTAGAAAAGGAAGTAGGTTAATCAGTTCAACATACTATCCGATGGAAGTAATGATTACGGAAATGTTTGCCAATATTAAGAAGCTCTCAAAACAACGAAGTGCAATGGTGGGTCGACCCCTACCATTGAACAAAGAGACAGGGAAGAGTGAGCAAACAAAAAAAAAAAAAAAAAAAAAAAATAAAATTTATAAGNAAAAAAAAAAAATCAAAGTTTTTTATGATGACCAAAGCTGTCAAAGAAGACTGAGGTACAGTATTAAAAAAATAAAAAAGCTATGAAGCAACTGCAAATTCAAGTCTCCTTCTGCTACTGAACTCTCTCAGTCCAGACAAAATGTCTTCATCCAGCAACCCAGCAAGAGGTTCTGTAACTGAGCAGATGTGACTACTTCAGATGACTAAGGAATTAAGGATATAGTTCCCCACTAGCTTCTTCCTTCCTTTGACGTCTCATCAATCAGAAAAAAAAAAATCACTATCTTTATTGCGTGTTGAAACAGGTTAATAAGCACCAACAACTGGCACAGTTTTGACCAGGTTTTTGTAGTAAGTCTACATATGCTGAAACAAGTTCACATCCACCATCACAGGAGAAATGCCACTTAGCCTTCCTGATACATGTTGGCTTAGCATCTCTTTCAGCATCACTGGTTTTCCACCCAGAGTGGGCATAAGCCAACACTGAAATATGCCACGTGAGAGCTAGCAATGAAAGTTGGAGGAAAGGAAGGAATACAAATAAATAAGGGAAGGTAGTAAGGAGCTGTTGTCATAGCTCCCAGTACTTGACAGATCCTCAGCTGATGTAAATTCTGTCCTTTTTCCTCCCCTGTGTCAAGCCTTGAAAGCGGATTCTCTTCCTGTACAGTGCATTCAAAGTTACCTGTGGACAAATGCATAAAGGACTTCCCCAAGCTCCTACCAGTCTTTATTTTTAGAAATAACCAACCCAAAAATCGGACCTAAGAGCAGCAGAGATGATTTAAAAGAGAGGGAGGTCCGCAGCAAAATCCTCACACTAAAGAGGATCTTTAAATTCAAAGGCTGAGGGGAATCACACCAAGTAGCCTCTGCCTCAGAGGTAACCCCTTCTGCAGTAACTCCTACAGACACCTTCCTTCCCAAATCAAGCACAAAACTCCATTGTACAAATATGAAAGGTTTAAAAAGCACCCTCCGTCTTGTGCCCGAGTAGGAAGAGGCAGAAATCCATGCACAAAGCCATGATCTCTGTTTTTTGTCACCATACCCACCTCATTTGCGGTAGGGCGGATGTCTGCTGTGATCCCTGCTCTGTCCAAGGTGCCTTGATGCCCCACAAAAGACCACACCGCATGCAGGACCAGTGATGCTACTCTGGCGTATTTATTTCTCAAGTACTCACCCAGAAGGAGCCAGAGAACTACTATACAACCTTAGAGCTTGGAAATCTCATCTCACTACCTGCAAGCTGTCACTGACAGCTGATCAAAACGCCTGCATTTCTCTCCTTTCCCTGCCACGGAGGTGTTCCAGAGATGCAAAAAGACCCCCAGTGTCAAGGATCTTTCAAAGCATCCAAAGCTGACGGTGACATCGCACACAGTGACATTTTAGCATCTCTGCTCCAAAGCCTCTTTCCCCGCATGCGGCGCGTCCATCACGCCCCGCTGCCGCCGCCGCAGCCTCCTCCCGAACCGCAGCCCACCCGCACGGCCCCGCGGGCTGGGGGCACAGGCGACGGATCCCCTTCCCGAGGGGGTCTCCCGGGGGTATTCCCGGGAGGAGTCCCGCGGGAAAGGGCGGGCGAGGGGCCACCCGGCACCTGCCGTGGGAAGAGCGGCGATGCCCCCGCGCCGCTCCCGCCATCCCCGACCCCGACCCGCCGCATCCCGCATCCCGCATCCCGGCCCGCTC
>VZRJ01004642.1:129889-161054 GCA_013397565.1 Ptilonorhynchus violaceus | reverse complement strand
GGGCGGAAGGGAAGGGAGGGGAGGGGGGAGCGGGACCCCCAGAGCCGCCGCGGTTTGCTGCCTGGGCTCGTTCCCCGGGGCTGTCCCCTCCCCGGGGGCTGGAGCAGGGTCCGGCGCCCGGGGACATCGCTACCTGCACTCGGCGGTGGCCGGCGGAGGCTGGAGGCAGCCCGACATCTCTCCCGGCTGCTCCTGCCCCGGTCTGGCCCCGGCAGCCCGCTGCTCCAGCGGCTTCGCCGGCATCACCGCAGGCAGCACTGCGGGGACAGAGGGTTGGAGTCTGGGCGACCCGCAGCGGTGTTGATGCCCCCAAATCCCGGGGATGCGCTGGGTTAGAGGAGCCCGGCAGCCTGGAGCGGAGGGGTGGCAGTGGGGTGGGATGCAGGTGCCGGTCCAGGCCTCGGCTGTGCCGGCGTGCCCCCTTCCCCACGCGTCGCGCAGGGCACCGAGCAGGGCTGCTGACCAGCGCTGCTGCACAGTGTTGTGGTTCTGAACTCAAAAGCCATCCGTGTCCCTGTCCGCCTGAGCAGCTCTTGCTGTGTGGGAGCTACCAAGACACTGAACTCATGGTACCCAACATAACCCTGTTCTCAACAAACTGCCTTATGAGCTCAGCGAGAGTGGCTTGTGCTTTCTCTGTGTTAGGCTTAGATTTGCCTCCAAGTCACAGATATGTTACTATAACTGGGAATGGTACCACCCCGACTACAGTCAAGCCAAATTCCTAGTTGGCAGGGCAAAGAAAAAAGTGACCCAGGAGTTTTTCTACTGCAAATGAGCACAGAGTCCTGGCTTCCCACAAGTGTGTGGCATGTTCTTGCCAATATGCCTTAAGTGTAAAATCGAAAGAAAATAGCACCCACAAGCTAGAGTAAATCACAGAAACATAATTTTCATCTGTGGAGCAATGGAATTTCATTTCTCAGTTGCCAAGATATCTGCAGAAGTGTTTTTGGGTGTTCATTACCCCACCATCTCATGGACCTCAATGTGCCACATTGGCAGTGAGGTGACCACCAGCAAGCCCAGATTGTTTGTGTCTCACCAGTATGGACCACTCCACGTGGACTGAGGAGTACAACCGGATGAGTATTGTAAAGTTATTCACTCAAGGTTGAGCAGTGTTAAGTTCTGTCTGCTGCAATGCAGAGGAAAACATTTGTGTATCCAAAGCCCTTTTCCTTTGTGAGACATCAGGAGCACAGGCACAGCCCACTGAAGGCTGAGAGGTGTCTCTGTTCACTCACGTAGTGCAACAGCATCAGCAGCGTTGGTTTGGTCACACCCAAAGGCTGATATTTATCCAAGAGATCAATCCAATTACATTAATTTCAAGAGTGATTGCTTGGAAACTTAACATGAAAATATCTTCTTTGCAGCTTCCCATCCCTGCACTTTCATTGTTTCTTCCATTGTTTCTCTCCATAAGAGGCACCTACTGTCCTTGGTGGATGTAGAGGAGGCAGAGGGAAACCAAAGCACTCACATCCCTTTCTGCTGTTTCCCCACTTCGCACCATCACCAAGCCCAGTAGAAGCAAGGCAGGAAGGCATGATTTGTTTTCCTTCTGCTTTTTCATCACATGGATTTCTGACCCGCTTGTCGTTTCGGGGAAGCTCAGCTGGGCATGAGGTTTTCTTTTCTAGTGTGGTTGTTGTGTGGCTTGCGTGGAGCTACAGCAGTAGCAACAAGGGCTATTTTTAGCCTAAAGTAGGCCAGGCAGTTTCAGAAGATGTATTAATAGGAGGAACATTTGAGAACAAAACAAGCAAACAAAAGAGAAAACAAACTGAGAAGTGTAAACAAGAATAATCTTTTACCAGAAGCACTTGCTAAATAGTAAATATGTAGAAACTGCATCCTCTGTCTCGGGGAACATGACCCCACCCCACAGAAAACAAATTAATGCAGTGTCTCAGCAATATGTGTTGCCTCCAGAACAAAGAAAGTATCTAGTTTTAGCACCATGCACCTGGAGTGGGATTTTTAGAGATGCCCAGTTCATCAGATTGCAGCAAGCATTCGTTTCCCAGAAAAAGCATACGTAGCCTGGTAGTTTAAATAGGTATTAATCTCCTTCTTAGGGATTGGTACACATTTATGTTTTGAATCAGAGTGCAGCTGGTACCCAAAATGTGTTGCCCAACTTGCTAGGAGAATTCACGCCCACATTTGTTAGTGAAATCCTGTGGGCAACGTGCAGCTCTCTGCAGAAAAGAGGCAAGGATGTGTAGTATAGGATAAAGATTCATATTTTGCTGCTCAAAGCAACAAACCTTGGCTTTCGATCAATGATAATTCAGTGGGAGGCACAGGTATCTGTCAGCTGCTTTATCTGGTATCGGAGTTTAAAGACTAGATTGCAACAATTCAGCAGTCTGTAAATCTTCATGGAAGAATGAGTGCAGCAACATTCATCACAAACGTGTACTTCCCCCATGGACTCACAGAGCTGGTTTTTACTTTTCTTTTCTTTTTTTTTTTTTTTATTTTTAAAGCTCCTGGTAGTAGCTGATTATCTTCTTTCCATTAGAAGTCTCAATAAGACATCTCACGTTCTGACTCTTGTTGTTGAAGACAATTGCAGAACATGTTCAGTGCTTTGCTGGGTAGATGCAATCCAGAAATCCAGGACAATCTGTGTCACCATAATCATATGTTACTCCATCGAGTATTGTAGTAGGATGCTTATAGTGACAACAGAAGTGTTTGCTATATATAGCATGCATTTGCTTGCTGCTAATTTTATGAGACAATTTCCTCAAAAAGCAGAAGGAATCAGCACTTTTTGCTTTATCTCTCTAATTGACAAATGTGTCTCTGATGTCCCCATCTGACTTTTTTTCACAGAAGTATGAATACATACAAAGTTTTGGATGAAGTGACATCAGACTTTAGTGCATAAGAATTCAATCTGAGGCCTCACTGTTATCCTGTGTCCATACATTTACCCTGATGGTCTTTTCAGTTGTGAAAGTACAGACTTTCTGCAAAGCTTTTTGAGTCCAGGTCAACTTCTAAGTGTTTCACTGTCCAGAACAGCCACACCTAACTCATGTCCACACCTCTTTATGCACAGAGCAAGAAGGTGACAACATACATATGCACAGTTCAAACTGCAGCTGTAGGATTTGTGTACAAGGCATAGAGGTGAAAAGTTTGTAACCTGTATAACAAAAAATAGTTTTAAGACTAATTTGGGGTTGTTTTTTTTTTTTTAGCTGAATTCATTCTGCCTAGGAACACTGCACTTACTTAATCTTCTTTGCTAAGTGCTTGTCAGGCAGCAATGACAGGTTATCAATCCTAGCCCTGCCTAAGCAAATTTAGGATACAACTCTTCAAAGCACCTAAATCTAAGCGTGTGACCATGACAGCAGGTCGGGTGTCACTCTGGAGAGCTGGGGCTGACTGCTACAGAGCTGCCAGTGAATTTATGCATAGCAGATTCCTTTTCACTATGGTTTATTTTCTTCTGCTGTCTTGAAGTGACATCACACATCCCTTATTGCTAGCCAGAGACTTAACCATGCCACTGTTTTGGTGTCAGGTGTTCCTGGTTAAGGAAATGCAGTACACTGATTTGTGTCAGTCGTTGTAGTCTCAATAGCAGGGCACATTGCTGTGTCACAGAATCACAGAATGGTTTGGGTTGCATGAGACTTTAAAAACCATCTTCTTTCAGTCCTGCTATTATGGGCGGGAACACCTTTTACAAGATCAGATTGCTAAACTCTAGTACTAAAGTCTCTAAAGGTCTAGATTTACACGGTTGTCTTAGATCACAGATTGAAAGATCAGTTTCTCCAAGACCTGAAGGTGCCTCAGTAGGTCACCATCACATCCAGACAATTCCCAAGGGGCTAGGAAGGAAGCACCATCCCTGACCTGATGTGAAACTCCGCATCAGACACTGGTCAGACTGCAGAGGTGCCAAAGGAGGTGGTGAATGTCCCATCCTTGGGAGCATTCAAGGTCAGGCTGGGCATGGCTCTGAGCAAATTGATCCAGTGGAAGGTGCCCCTGTGCATGGCAGGGGGGTTGGAATGAGATGGCTTTTAGAGATCCCTTCCAATCCAAACCATTCTGTGGTCTGGAAACCTGTCTCCACAGCAGCCAGGCTCAGGGGCCAAATCCACCTGAGTCGAGCAGCAGCCCAAGCAAGCCTCTCATGAGTAACTATGAGTGATCTGTCAAATTGCCAAAGTCCTGAAATAGGTCAGGAACACTTTCTGCTGGACTCTGCCAGACCAGCAGGCTCCCAGCCACTGCAGTCTGTGGTGGAATGCTGCTCAGACCTGGGGGGAAGAGATAGTAGCAGAGGGGCACCAAGGATTTCCTCTCACTCTTTGCAGACGAGGCACAGCATAGCTAATTAGTCACAGGAAAATGCACCATCTGTCATGCCAATGCAAGATAACAGTGTTCCACTTCAGCTCCAGGGAAGACCAGCTCCACAAACAGCGCCGTACCCAAACCTTCCGTCAAATGGACTCTCCTGGCCACGGGGACATGGGATGGGAGATGCTATTTCTCATTACACACTCAGTAGGCTAAATGCAAAGACCAGGTTCTTATCTGACATCAAAGGATTCAAGCATAACACACGAGTTAAAGCCCACAGAGAGGTAATAGACCAATTTCTAGTATGTCACATTGCTGCTACAGGTATGAAAATCCTTTAGCTGCCAGTGACACGGGGAATGGGAAAGATTCACAGGGAATGGGAACAAAGAGGGGTGTGATTACAATGAGTAACACACCTTGCAATGCAGAGAATAATCCAAATTATTCACTCTTTAAGGAGTGAAGAACCAGCTTTCTGCTTTTAAACATCAGATTGATGCTTTCTAGCAAAATGAAAACCAAACCACCTCTTCATGTTTACATATACACACACACAAACAACGCTGCTGATAGAGTATGATACACCTAAGTTTGGGAAAACGATTTTGTAGCTTTATGATAGCAAATTACATTTGCATAATGAAGTGTACTGGCAGGCAACCTCAAGCTGAGTGGGTGTAGGCAGGTAGTAAGGTTCAGCAGTAACTTATAAAGCTGTTCCCTTAGCACATTTGAGGAGTTTATGTGCCTCAAATCTTCGTGTGGTTTTTTTTTAGTTTTCTTAAAATTTCTGGCATCTTCCTATTAACAAGAAAGAAGATCTCATCTTCATATGGATAACAGCAAATTCATAATTACTGCACAGGAAGACATGAACAGACCAGAATTTGCACCTAAATGGAGACGCCCTGTATTTTTTCTGGTGTGTGCTTAAACCAACACTCCAGACAAACAGTCCACAATATCTGAGAGCAAGATGTACACTGCAGCCCAGCTTTCTCCATGGCCCTTTATCTCCTGGCTTAAAGCCTCAAATCAGGACACAATCTCTATTTCGACACTATTGGAACTCAAAGTTTTTACTGCACGGGTATCTTAAGAATAAACTCTGCTTTTTCACATAGCATTTGCAAGAATAAAAATAAAATTTAAAAGTTACAGGCAGTTTCACATCTGGCTGACTTGCAAATCTAGGAAGTAAGGTTGTCCTACATAAAGATGTACCAGTTTAACTAAATTTGTAACCCCACTATTTATATATTTTTGTATCAACTCACAGTAGTTTAACTTGCCTCCCTTATTTTGCTGAATTAGATTTTAGCTTCTAAGCTGCACAAGATTTTCCCTGGTATATCTTCATGCCTTTTCAATTTGCTTTAGTTTTCTTCATTCTTGTACAAAAGCGTTGAACTGCACTCTCTCTTCAGGTAACACTTATACTCTGTGGGATGCTATTTTAGTGCTCAGAGGTAGTCATTCCCATTCCATCACATTTCTTCCTTTTGAACGTTGTTTTAAAAAGTGTATTCAGTTTTTGGAGGCTGAGCAGAGGGTGAGCAGCCCCTGTGCCACAAGGCAGCCAACTAATTTTGATGTATTAGGGAAATTTTAAAACAGAAGTCATGGATCTTGTGGCTTGTGCAAGCCATAGGTTGTACTTTGATAGTGTTTTACTTGATTGTATTTGTTCATGCTGTGATTGCACCTTAAGTTGAAGACCAGCAGCGTTCATGAGTCAAATCCTTCTGATCATGTGGTCCCTCAGTGTATCCCTGTACCTCTTCATCCTAGAGGGAAAACACAAACTTCTCTTCCAAATAAATTTTAGTCTATCTCTGAGGATGAGCATTCAGGCATCCTTGCTGAGCTCTTTAGAGTCATGCTACAAGGCCTACACTAAAAATCACTGTTAGACATGCAGGGAAATATTGGGAGCACTGACTGGGCTCTGACCAGAGGCTGACCAAACTAATCAGGACATGGAAAGATGTTGGATATGATGTGAGGGAACTGATGGACATGTAGATGCTCCACCCCTGGAAACATTCAAGGTCGGGTTGGATGGGACCCTGAGCAACCTGATCTAGTTGAGAATGTTCTTGCTTGTTGCAGGGTGGTCAGACCAGATGGCCTTAAAGGTCACTTCCAACCCCAACTATCGTGTGGTTCCACAAGAAATAGCACTGTGAGACACTGACAGGAGGTGCCATGAAGAATGGATGGATGGATGGATGGATGGATGGATGGATGGATGGATGGATGGATAGATGGATCTCACTGGCAGCTAAGGAAGAGTTGTTTGAGACATGGTCAAACTCCACAAATAACTGTGGAGGGAGCACTAAGGACCTTTTGGGGAGGATGGCCTTGGAAAGCTGCCAAATCCAGGTGACTCTGTCAGGTGTATCACATCAGACAGTTAAGAGTAGCAGAAATACCAAATTTGTGTCCGTGGGGAAAACATAGTTTGAGGTTGTTGATTTGGCAGGAAACTGAAGTGGATGTAAGAAGGTACAAGAATGGTGAAACGAAGGGTTAAGAGATGTGAAAAGGGGTAATAAGGTCTGCAGATGATGTAAGTGGGGCTGTCTGGGGGTAGCTGTCAGTCAGCCCTGCCCTTGGGCATGGCAGCTGAAGCACGAGAGTGAGTAAAAACCACAGCTCCACTGTCACCATTCGAGTGGTGCCTAGTCTTGGCTTCAGGAGAATGGGATGAGAGCAGTCCACCCCTGTGCCCAGAGGGACCAAATGGAGCATCCTTGTAACACCATACGGACACCCATTCCGGGTCTGGTAGTGTTGGGGGCTGGGCACTGCTGCATAGCAAAATTCCCAATCCCAGTCCTTCTTCTGGTCTCAGATGCTGCCCCAGGGAAGGGCCAAGAGATGCACACTTCTGCCACCTCACCCTTCATGTCCTTGCCTCTACATTCAGTTCCATTGCCTGTCATTTCATGGTTCCAGGTCTAAGCTATCAGTTATTTGTAGTACTGATTTGCTGCAAAAAGTCCTTAAAAGTCTCAGGTTGCACAAGAATTTGAAGGACTAGGAGAAGCTTTGGAAAACCTCGACTTGCAATGTTAGGTTCACAAACAGTTATCAGGTGTATCAGCTGGTGTCTAATCTGTATCAGCCGCTGTTTTCTTTTTCTCTGGCGTAGGAGGAATTTTAAAAGCTCTTTAGCAAGGAAATCACTTCCCACCAATTGAAAATGAGTTGTCTTTATATCATCCAAGAACTTGATCTCCCCTGCCCACTCCTTTCCTGCTCAGGAGCTTCCCTCTCTCTGCTCATCTGCTTACTCATGGCT
The DNA here is from genome assembly GCA_013397565.1 of Ptilonorhynchus violaceus. Lineage (NCBI taxonomy): Eukaryota > Metazoa > Chordata > Aves > Passeriformes > Ptilonorhynchidae > Ptilonorhynchus > Ptilonorhynchus violaceus. The sequence goes on along the minus strand of VZRJ01004642.1, from coordinate 153,397 downwards.
CCACTACAGGGCTCAAAGGCGAGTGCGATGCCTCTGAGCAGCGAGGTTTACATCAGAACAAATGCCAAGATGAATTTCTCTGTTTCTGTGTGCTCAACTGAACAAGATCAGCATGCAGAAGTATAGTGCCTGAAGTTTAAAATTAATTTGAAGATCGTAGGACAGCTCTCCAGAAAGTAGGTTATTAAGAAGGGATGAAAATTTTGAGTTTAATTGCACTGTCATTTGTCATTTTTGTTAAGTCCAAGAGCATCCCTGTGCAGTAACTGAGAATTAAGTGCAGAAGTCATAATGGTGGGTCAGGAATCTGGGACCTAAACTAATCTGGCAGTTGGGTAATCTTACATCAAAGAGGCCATGTAGTTTGGTGGGGAAATGTGGCATTACACTCACAAGAGCATTCAGGGTAAGTGTTTCATTTTACAAGTTTTGATATGAACCTGCTCGCTGTCCTGGCAAAGCAGATTTTCCAGTAGGCGGGAGGAATGGAGCTCCAGAAACGTTGCCTGTGAACTCTGGGGATTTAACAACTAGAAATGGAGCTGGAACAATAACTTCTTTAGAAAGTACCATTTGAGAATAACCTCATTCTGTCAGCGAGTGCTCGTCATGACAGGACAGCAGGAAAGCCAGCCCCAGTGCTTCCTTCCTGCTTCAAGGAATTATCCGAGTGATGGCTGAACTGGCATCGAATTTTCTTTTTTTTTTTTTTAAAAAAAAGAAGCATTACAATGGAAGGAAAGGGCCGGAAGAGGAGTTCCTACAGACCATTCCAGATTTCTGCCCATTGCGTCACTATCTGCAGCTGTGATACATAGATTTGGGAAGGTTGTACTCCCAATCTTGCCCTGTATCAGTGTAAGATTGCTGCACAACCCCTCTGGCTCTACAGCCAGTCTTGCTCAGACTTAGGGCTGGGGCCATGGGGATTCATGAGCAGAGCAATGTATGGGGTCTTCACAGCACAGGGGTTCCCACATTTTTTGCAGCGTTTAATTTTCAGTGGAAATTCAAGACAACAGGAAGGCTTGTGGAACAAGAAGGATGGCTGCTTTGGTTAATCCGAGACAAGAAACAAGGAAAGTCAGTGACTTTTGAATCTGACTTATCCAACAGCTCTTATATAAATAAAGGATATGCATTTTGGGTAAAAAGAGGACCAATCCAGCTCACTACCAGGCAGGGACTTCGTGCCACCCTGAACAACAGTATGATGATGAATCACAGTTCATAGAATGGTTTGCATTGAAGGGAACCTTAGAGATTGTCTCATTCCAACTCCCTGCCATGGGCAGGGACACCTTCCACTAAACCAAGTTGTTCAAAGTCCCATCCAATCTGGCCTTGAATGTTCCAAAGTATGGGCAACCTACAGCTCCGCTGGGCAACCTGTGGCAGTGTTTCACCACTCTCAAAATAAGAAATGTCCTTCTTGTACCTAATCTAAATCTTACTTCTTTTAGTTTAAATCCATTAGCCCTTATCCTACACTTACACACACTTGTCCCTCTCCAGCTCTGTTGTAACTCCCTGGGGCACTGGAAGGTGCTCTAAGGTCTCCCTGGAGCCTTTTCTTCTCCAGGATGAACAACCCCAGCTGTCTCAGTGTGTCTTCACAGGAGAGGTGCTCCAACGCTTTGAGCATCTTTGTGGCCCCCTCTGAACCCCTTCCAATGGGTCCATGTCTTTCCATGAATGGAATCTTAAAAAAAACAACAGCAAGCAACCCAGAGGTATTTATACACTCATTTGTATAGAGGTGGCAAGCCATCACCACCCAAATCAAAGAGTAGGCAGAGTAAGAACTGCCATGGCAGCTGCAGCGCACTTGGGATGGCAGCCAACAACCACCTGCCCTGGGGAGGTGACTAATGCAGTCTAAGTATCAAGAAGAGAGTAAATCATGAAGTCTTGCCAGAGCAGTTTAGGTATCAATAAACAGAAAAAAAAGATGTATTTCATAAGAGACCCAAGATTTGACATGAAGCAGAAAAGACTTTTCTCCTCTGGAAACAGCTTCAAATGTAAGACTTCTCTGGACTTTTTGTGTTGCCTTTGGTCCTACTGTGACTTGCTAAGCTGTGCATCTAAAGAGGATACACCTTTGACTTGATTAGAGAGACTTCCAGAGGTGTTTCCAAAGTGTAAACAGACCTGCCTTATCCCCGCCAGTAATCCCATTGATTTAAGAGGGTCATCTACAATGTTAAGAAGGAGAGGAGAAAACAAAGAGAATTTGTTCTTGCTGAAATTTGGTTCCTCAGTTAAAAAGTGCTTCCTCTGTGAAATGTATGGTGATTATGTACTGTCCCTGTCACTTCTTTTTGATGAGTGTTGGAAGGAAGAAGGGTAGAGAAGAACCTACACAGTTTTCATCCCTACCTTGTGTCCTACTAGATTTAACACAAGATACAGGGGCATCAAGTAGCACAGAGTAGGATTTTTGTCAGGTACAAATCCTTTTCCTTTGAATTGACTTCATTGCATTTAGAATACCTAGAAGAATTTAGAAATATTAGGGGAAATGTTCGGTTTATGTAATTGTTATATACGTGTGATTCCTTTTTCTCTTCTCAAAAGGATGACATTCAGTTCTCCAAGCATTGTGGTGCTACACATTTGTATTTCACAGGTAGGCACAGTACATTCTGGGGTCAACCACTGTTGTGCTTTTGAAGGGGCAGATGCACAGCTTGGTCCAGAGGATCTGTAACTGTGCATGGGCAGATGTGTCACAAGGGTGTGTACAACCTGCTGTGAGAGCTCATCCTCAGCTATCAGAAATTTAACACCCACTACCCAAGAGTCTGAGCAGAGGCAGCTGCTTCTCAATGCTGATTCTTACAATAGTTTCAGGATAAACACAAAAAGTTGATACCTAGCACTTTGTAATACCTTAAGATTTTGGAAGGAAATGTCTTCTTTCAGTCACTGCAGTCAGATTTGTCTGTGAATCTTCCAGACACCCTGGCCATGTACAGGTATCTCATGACAGTAGGAATCAGAGACACCTGAATCAATAGATTTGAGATGATCAGATCAAAGGATCAACAAAAGGCTTGCAGCTACTAGAGGGATAATCATTTACACAGAAATTGTACTCCTCCACTAGGAAACCAGCATGTAGTCAAGACATGAATTTAGATTGTAAGCCTTAAAAAGCCTGAAGGTCTTCAGTAGTTCCTGACTGGGAAAAGAAAGCCAAGGCCTTGGAAAGGTTGAAAGGAAATAGCAGCTGATCAAAGAGACAGTGGTGTTTCTGGGCAATATCAATGGGAGTAAAGTGTTTAGTGGTTCATTTTGGCCCTAAAACGGAATGAATATTACATGCCAGCTTACAGAAAAAAAAAAAATAAAAAAGGAAAACAGAATAAACAATTAAGGTTAATATACACCATGTCCCTGGGGTAGTGTCTCCTCAAACCCTCAGACATGGGTTCCCAGCAGCTCCACGCACATAGCTCCCTCAGGGCAAAAGAACCAATCTGCAAGTGATGAATATAAAGAATTTGAGTACTGGGATTATTGCATACAATCCTAAACCAAGTAATGACCAGATTTATTTACCCACTTGATAGAGGTTCTGATTATGGATGAAAGATGGGTAAAGGAACAGGCAGGGAATGAGAGAGAAAACGCAAAGTATTAACCTTTAAGGGGGCAAGTAGAGTAGAAGCAGGTATCCTGGGTACTCAGCTCCTTTTGTCCATCCTTACTGAAGAGCAAAGCTGAGCTTTTATCGTGAACTGGAAGAGCTTTGCATTCACACAGGCAGCTGGAACACCCTGGGCATTCGGCAGCACAATGGCACCCAAAGGTTTTCTGCAGCTGCTCTCTTGTGTAGCTACAAGATCTCCTAGGAGCACCAAGTTAGTGACAAACACCTGGCTTACTAAAACGGGGAGAGGATGAGGAAGGAAAAGTGACAGGCGGTACCACACCACCTGAGCTGCTCCAGGACTGGTGCCACAGGTAGCATAACTCCTGCCACCGGGATGCATCCTCAGCACTGTCTTGGCAGCTCTGATTAATTCTGGAAGAGAAGATGAGCCGGAGAGCAGAGACCTCCATCAGCCCAATACCTCAAGGGCAAACTGACAACTGTTTATCAGAGAGATGTTTCTACCATCCACCTTCTTTGAAATCATTCCCCAGTGTGACGCCCACCACCTTCTGGTGTCGCAAGTGACCCAAGGCAGGCAGAAAAGAAAGGTTCATGACAATAGTTTCCTGCTAGCAAAAGAAAATGAGTAGTGCTAGCATGATTACACCTTAAATTTGTCAAAGAAAATGAAAATTGTGATCGTTCAACTCAGGACTATTAGAGGAGGGTAATCAGGATTGCAACTGTATTGTTTTATTTCCAGGAATGTGTTGTCTTTTCTTAGAACCATTTTCACTTGGAAGGAATAGGAAAGCTCTTCCCCTGCACTTAATGACTGTCACTGCAGGGTGAGATACTGAGCATGATGAAACACTCGAGTTAGGTCTGCTACTATGGCATGAATGCCAGATATATTTTTGCTGTAAAATCACACTATTATTCAACAGTAAGACTTGTCAGTCATGCCGTGTGTTTCTGCGTCTCTCCAGAACTCTCATAAGGCCCCACTGCTTACAGGTAGTAACTGCCCTGCATTAACTTTTGAGAGAGAAGTAAAGAATTTAATTTCTATCAGTGATGGAAAATGAGGCAAAGGTATGAATCTGGATTTGGGGTGCCTCCATGTCTGCTTCTCTTCAAACTTTCCAAGTATGTGTTTGTTGACACTGCTCACAAAATAGAGTTATTTGCAAGATTCAGGCTTAGAATTTGTTAAAAATGCGGGGAATTGAATTTCCCTTCAGAAAATTAGGTGCTAAGGGATTCAAATTTCAGTGGTTTTGAAAGAAAAAGCTGCTACCCAGTTTGATGGGATAGATGGTTTTTTCTGCCCACCAGCAGATGATCTTAGTTAACACCCGTTGTAACAAAAGTGGACTCTGAATCACAGCAAAGGTTTCCTCTTCTTCATAAAATGCTAAAGTGGGACTATTTAAAAAATGAGGTGTTCTTTGGTGTATTTTTAAGTCTAGATAGCTCAAATACTATTTGAAATTGCTGTGAAAGATGCTTTGGAGTAAGCAGAATTGTTAAGAAATAATTTGTTTACACTGTACATGTGAGTTGAATGATAAAAGCAGATATAGATTGTAAGGTACATTGTTAAATGCTGAGAAACCCCCCATATCTTTGTTTTGAGATCAGTGAAGTCACCCTTCTGTTTTTTATTCTACTTTGGAAATTTTGACTGTTTATTTACTTGCTTGAAGTGCGATGTGAATGGTAAAGGAGTAAGATTGCTCTTTCTTTGATGTATACTTGGTTTATTCTTGAACATTTGCCCTTCCAGGTCTCAACAGTTATTACAGCTGTCAGTGTTATTCCCATCCTTCAAGTATGGGAGAAAAAGCCCTGAACACAAAGAGATGCAGGAACTTGCTCAGTGTCATCCTATGCACATAGCAGACATATTCCCCTGCCCCAGGCCATTCTCAGAGTCACCAGAACATGGGAAACACCACTGAACATTTAATTTGCTGTCCCTGAAATACACAGATTCAGGAAAGGGGATTTATCTTTGATATTTTATTTCTGTTTAAAGATCTGGAGTTGAAGGCACTCAGAAAGCAGCTATCAAGCTATTTCGGTGAAGTGATTTGGGTATTAAAATAACACTGAACAGAGCGTGCTAACCAGGATCCACCTGTCAAAGGAAAATCAAGTGTCAAGAGGAGTTCAAACAAAGCCCATGTCTTAATTCTTATTACTTATGGATATGCAAATGCATTTGTGTTGGCAACAAAGGTATTGCCATAAACATGTGCTCAAACGACATTCACAGAGGACTGTTCTCTACCTCATCCTTTTTTTCCTTCCTCTACACCCCCGACAGGGATTCAACCTAAATGGGTCATGAATTGACTACCTTTGATCTGAATGGTAAACATTTCATCTCCTGCTCTACAAAGTCTGCCGGTTAATATTTATAGGGATTGAGGAATATTAAGTTATTTGAGAAGGAGCATATACATATTCCCACAAATGCAGAGAAGGAATGGAAGGGAAGAGATTGTCAAGGTTTACAAAGACATCAGATCGTGAGGAGTCTTGTGAAGACATCAGATGTTGAAGGAGTTAGTTATTTACAAAAGGAACTGCGCGGTTTTAATGAACACATTTCATGAAAGTTTAATGTTGTCTTATATCGTGCATCTTAAATTCCAGGTTCCTGAAAGAAGGTGATTTCATGTGAATCTCCACTTTCCTTGTTCATTCAACATTGTTGTTAAAAGCATTAAGCCTAGCAACCACAAGGCAAAGCAGAGAGCTTTCAGACAGAGACCTTCAAAACTTTTGATTTATGCAAGCTTCTTGATTTTAGAAGGTTTTGCTTCGTCTTTGGAAGTGCTGACACAGGCAGTCAGTGGAAGCCCCGACTTTATGAGAAATCATAAAGCTCATCGGAGGTCTGGGATTTCTTTCTCAAAAAAAGCAATGAATGCAGCTTGTAGACAAAGAGTGTAATTGTTAGGATGTCTTAGTCTGGCAGAGAGCAGAGGTCGGGCAACAGCAGCTCCACATTCACTAAAGGAGGAAAGCTCTGGACTTTGCATTCTTCATCTCACCCTCAGCCCTTTTGAACTCCATGACCCTATGGATATCAACACATTCCTTAAATTTCTCATCTACAGTATGTTGTGGGATTTGGTATTGCTCTTCACCTTTCCATTTTACCACACTGTTCATACATGGGTTGTTTCCCTTTGAAGAGAAGATGTTATTCCACCTGATACCCCTCACCTGGCACATTTTACTGCTTTATGCCCCCTCATACCCTAGTGGGAGTAACTCGTGCTGCAGCAGCCTGGAAGATATGTTTTCCCCTGCCAAACTGCTGTTTTCCCTTTCTCATCACCTTTGGTCTCAGTCTTCCTCAGTTGTGCAGATGGAGATGGGGAAGAATTGTATGATTAAACACCAAAGTGACAGTGTATGTCTTTGTCATTTTGTGGGGTGTGCCATGGACATGGGCCTGAGAGCACAGGCTGCTCTCAGCAGCAGCTGCTGCCTACAAGGCTGAGCTTATCAGTACTACAAACTGCTTTGAAAGATATTGGTAAACACTGAAATGATAGTAAAAGCAATTTGAGGTGTGGGAAGGTAAAAGTAATCCAACTAGTGTTTAGTTCAATTCCCTGCTTTGCTAGCAGCTTCAGGTGCCTTCATCTGAGTACTTTGTGGCTCTAGGCCAATGTGTCTATAACTTATCTGGCCTCCAGGGCAATGAAATTCATGAATTGCAAGGTGTAAAACAAGTTCAGGATCCATTAGGGAATATATGAAGGCTGAACTTTGGTTTCTTCTTAACTTGGGGTATGTCTAACATCCAAGATAGATTATAAGGTTGGAAAGGTGGGGGTACAGGTACTAATGCTGTGTTTTATTTTGAGACACAGGTGGTCATACCAGTCCCGTCTGTAAACAAATAGTCCAGGTAGGCACCTGGTTAGAGGCAGGAACTTTCTGGCAGCATCTAAATCCTCATATGAATCAAGCCCTCACTCTGGGCTGGTAGCTAATATATACTAAAGCTGGTAGCTCAGGATAGAAATGAAGAACTGGAAGTTTCTCAGGTAGTGTAGGCACAATTACCAGTTACAGAGCCTCCATCACCAGCAAGCTCTAATCCTCTGCAGTGAGTAAGGGGATTTCTGATTTTAACTCCACTATGCCTAGCAGGTCTGAGAGTGTTTTAAATCACATGGGTGACTCGATCTTTTGGTCTCTAGGGGCTGGAAGCAGGATACACTATGCAGTTGGCAATAACTCTGCAAGGACCTGGCAGAAGTACCATTTCATCTGCAGAGAGCCCTCATTCAGGAGACATATCTATTTTCTCACAATTTAGTTTTAGTTTTCGAATGCTGTTGACCTGCAGAGCTGCCAAAACTGCCTAAACTCCAATTTCAGTCACTAAGGAATACACAGACAAGTAGACAGGTTACATAGTGCAGGTGGATGGTCCCACTGTTTTAATGCAACTCTAAGAGAGAGCAGAATGCAGAGTGAGGCTATTTGTGCTGCCCTCAGGAGGAAAGGAATATTTACCTTTAGCTCTGTTGTGCCTGTAACACTGGAAGCTTGCAGAGAGACATTTCTTTTATTTATGCACAAAATTCCCCCAAGACCCCAAAACAGCTTTGCTACTTGTAAATTGGAAATATTATTTACCAGCAGTTTGAACAAACAGAAATAATATATATTGTAATCTAAATATATGATGCTATATAGAATATGTTTATTATAATATAATACTCTATATGCTTACAATAAAAACAATATGTCATATTATATATAATAAATTTATATTGTATATTGTAGATACAATGTGTATATATATAATATTAAAAAAAGACCCCTCTGTCCTTTGCTTAGAAATGTCTGGAATGTTCCCAGCTGAACCGGAATTTCCGTTGCTCCCTGGCATGGACTGTTTGGAACATTTTCCTTAGTTACTCTTTGAGAATATAATATACTTTGGCATGAAGCTTCTCGTGTCCTTCAGCATAAGCCTCTCTCTCTATGTTACTTACTGAATTAGTACTTTCTTACTTAATTTTGAAATTTAGGTCCTGCTTCCAATTCAGTACTTTTGCCTTACCTCCTTCCTAGTTTATGCTGAGGAGCCTTAAGATAGAATGGAAATTCTTACGGCACTGTAAAGCCAAATTTACAGAATCATGAGGCTTTATACCATATTAAGGATATGCAGAGGAGAAGCTAAGAAATAAATGAAGAAACTCTGGCTATGAAACCTTTCTCAGCTGCCTACATATCCGCCCAGGGTCAGAGAGAAACAATTATTTTCTTTGTGAGAAGTACCAGGTAAAAGTAACTGACAGTGTTAGGTGTTGAAAGGCACTCCGCAGCTTAGCCCAAACTCTTGCCTTTGAACATTCAGTATCGTTTTTCCAAGGAAAATAAACTCACCACATCAAATCCCTTTCATCAGCCCACTCAGTGGAAAGCTGCCTTCTCAACCATACCCTGCTCCACTCTTTGTTTTTCCAAAGTGTCTCCCCAAAAGAGCATCCTCACCACTCAGTCCCCTCTCTGAAGGGCTCCCAGGAGCACTGGGTGATCCTCACTGTGTTGTTTATTTGCTCACCCCATCTGGAAGAAAAGCATTATCCTCGACTGGGCCAAACCCTGACAGTCTTCCTGGGCCAGCTGTGATGGCTCTTATCAGCAAACATTGCGTGACTTCCCAGCTGTGGAGTAATCTCTGCTCAGAAGGGGGACCGGCACGAGCTTTGAAGGACAGACACGAGGCTCAAAGGCGTGATCCCCAAGCAGTCATGTGAAAAACAGGAAGTCTCACTACTACACCTGATCTTTAAGGGTAATATTTTGCGATTGAAAGTCAGACAGGAAACAGTGCAGATGTTGTTTCCATGTAGTCTTCTTCCAGCTACATGTAGAAAATCCTTTATCTCATCTTTACCATACGTGTCATCACCCTTGTGGCAGCACTGCGTTTCTGCTCTTAATTGGATGTTTCTGATTTGTTGAATGGATACTGTTTTATACATTTGCCTTTTTCAGTTTTCATAATTAATTTGTTGCCACAGGCTAGATTGAATAGGGTAAGTTTGGTACTTAGCTTTGACCCAGCAAGTTGTGTGAAACTGTATGAAATTCCTGAGTAGTCCCTCTGAATTAGGGGTAACATGGCTATAGTGGAACAAAAATTTCATGCCCTTGTTGATACTAAGAATATGCCTTTTCCAGTCAATGTTGATAAGTCTACTCTGGAAAAAAGAGGATGGCATGAATATGAATATTTCCTTCCTCCTATATCGATTATTGCAAAGATTTTTAGAAGGGATTGGAGATTTTGCTTGCAGAGCATGAAGTAGTGTAAATGCCTGGATTGCTTTTTCTTCTAATTACAGAATAAAAGACCAGCCTCTGGAATGCCATGTCCTTCGAAATCAAAAGACTGACATAATGAATGACTTCCAAAAAACATGATCTGCTAACAAGGCCAGAGCTGGAATCTCAAGTTGTTTATACCAATATTATTTGTTTTTCTCTGCAGTTCACACTCATAAAGTCCATTTTTATTGATTCTGCATGATTTGTTGAATTGGAATATTCTCTACTTCCTTAGCGGACAAGCAGCTCCCTCATAAATGTATTTATAAAGTACTTTTATATGCAAATATTTACTTCTGTAGACAACAGCAAGAAAATGCCACAGAACTTTATCAGCTGCAGAGCTGGTTAGAAAATTGGTTCCCAGGACAGAAGATGCCAAGACTGGGAGCAAGGCGAGAGACATGGTTGGGTGGTGAGCTTGGCAGTGCTGAATCAGGGCTTGGACTCAATGATGGCCTTTTCCAACTTAAATGATTCTATAATTCATACAGTCAAGATTTATTCATGCCTGGATAACGTCACTGGGCATTTTCCACCCCTTTGACACTGACCTTGTGTCTTGTTCTTGTTGATGTCTTATTATCACTGTGTCATCACCACTTCCAATGAAGAGCAGCTGGATGGATTCAGCACTGATTTATAGCAACTAAAGTTTTGCTCCAGGAATTTCAGACACACTGGCACCTTTCTATTGATCACACTTCCAAGAAAGGCCCAGGAACTGAAGACAAATCTCTCCTGAGTTGTTCAAAGCAGATTTTCTCTCTTTCTCAAATCTATTATTATAAGGCCCTGGTTTTGTTAATGCAGCTGTAACTGGGTTGACTGTTAAACTGATGTTTTATACGCTTCCCTTTGCTTTTAGACTAAAACAAACTCAAACTGTAATAATTTTTCTGGATTTTCTTCTTTTTCTTTTAAGCTCTGGAGATAAGCAAGACAGTTCAAAATATTTATTATTTGTATCATTTCTCAATTCCAATTTATCTATGACTTTTCATTTTCAGTATTATCAAGCTACAGAAATAACACTAGCCTATGACTTTTTGCTTGTTTTTTCTAATCTTCATCATTTTTTGCTGAAGAATATCCATAGATCAGTGAACAGTTAGATATCCTGGATGACCAATTTATTAATGCAGATGCCCTTGGTTTCTCACTCAGTTTGTTAGGAATAGCTATTTTTGGAAATGAGATGGGGAACATATATTGTAATTTCTGGTGTCTTCATTTCAATGGATTCAGCTGTGTGACGTCTTTGTACAGTGGAAAAGAGACAATGAATCAAGATTTCTGTGTTTGAGGTTTATTATTTGAACCACACAGAAAGAAAATTCCATTTGTTTCTATTTTCAAAACTATAATAAAAAATAAAGTGTGTCAGCTGGTCAGTTACTGACTCTCTTTGTCTGCATTGTATAAGCCAGTTGTTCTCCTGTGTAGCAGCCTGGCAGTGTATCTGGAAGCAGCATGTCTCTGTCTTTCAAGGACAAGGGCAGAGGTATGGGAGCAGGCACTGCTTTACCCGAGAAGAGTCAGTTTGGAACAGGAAGAGTTCATCCTCACTCTGCTGGGGTCAGCAAATGGTGAATCCTTAATGTGAAAGTTCAAGTAGTAGCAGAAATGTCTGACAAGTGAGTTGCAGTATGTCAGAAGACATCTGAGCTCACACCATGTGTGGTTTCGGTGAGAAAACCACCATTGTGCCAAAACTGTGATTACAGCACTGCATCAATTTTATCCACGCATTTATTTCCCCATTTTGTTTTGTGATCATTTATCTGTTCTGCTTACCTGCTACCTTCTGTCTGATATCCAGGTTATCAACTATTTTGAAAGGAGAATGTCCATGCTCTCTGTCTGATCGGCATTCAGCACAAGGAGACCCAGTCTGAGCAGTGAATCCTGCATGCACCTAGACAAACACTTGACCTTGAAGCCAGATGGGAAAAGGACGTTATTAATTCAGCCAGGCATGATATGTACATTTTCAATTAATTAATGTACAGTTCTGGCTTCCCTCAAGACAACTTAAGGCAGGACAGAGCTGAAGTGTAGAAGAAATTCATCACAGATGTGAATTTTCCTGTGATGAGCTTGAGTGCCTCATGATACCTCAGTGCTGACATCAAAGCTCCACTGCAGTCTAATGGCCACGCTTTATTACTACTCTAGGTCAACTCTATACTTGTGCCAAAGAGGGACAATGAAAGTGCTAATCTGAATGACTTTTGGGCATTTCCTTAACTGAAATTGCATACAGAGAAACTTTTTGAGAAAAGATGTAATGTTTTCACTTGTGACTCTGCATTTACCCTGTGTGTCGAACAGTGGTTGGAGAAAAGTTACTAAACCTCTTTGTTTATACAGCTAATGTGATGACTTCATTGTTTTTTAATTTTAGAGGATAAATGCAGAGAACAGCAAAAACATCACTCTTTTCTGGGCCATGCACATAGAGTGTGGCTGACAGACGTCCTTGAAAGCTGCAGAATGATATTAAATGATACTAAAGCCAAGAGCCCTTTTCTATTATTTAATATTAATTGCATGTTCTGTAACTGTACACAGTGCATCTTCTCTGCCATGATATACAGAGAGAATGAAAGCCCTCTAGAATCAATCCTTCACAAAATGAAAAGTCCTTGTGACAAGGACTTTACCACTCTACAGAAATAGCTGTGAAACATCACTGTATTTTGGTTTTGACACTGTGATCGTATTTTTCTAGTACCAAACAAAGCAAAGGGCAAATTACTCCAGTACAAAGAGTAGAATATTTTGCTTATGTATACATGGAAAGAGTTGTCAATCATGCAAGAAAAACTAGAAGTTATCAGGAATTTCAAGGATTGTGCTACAAAGGGCAAATCTAAAAACTGCTTAGTAATCATAGACTTAATGTCTTGTGTGTACTTAAACATCTGTAAATTGAATAGAGGGATAGAATGGATGTTGATGGCTTGCCTTTATAGTAAAATATTGTTTTGATAACAAAATCTTTTCTAGTATGTGTTCAAAATAAAAACAGAATAAAACAGGATCTCCAAAAATACTTCATTCCTGTCAAAGGCTCAGAATCCCAAAAAAAGCTGCAAGATTTTTCAAGTGGAAATTGCTTTGCAATGCATGCTCTTCAAAAGTATTGGGTTTGAAATCTTCACACAAATATTACATATGGATTCGCTACACTTTTTTTTTTGCTGAACACCAATGGACTTTGTAAAGCAGGAAGAAGCAATTAAAAATATCTCTGTGATGTACTTAAGCTTATCCAAACTAATCTCAAACTAATCTTGCATTTTACACTCTGCAGAGTGGCAAAAGCAAGCTATAAAAAGAAATAACAACGCCAGACCAGAGGCTTCTGTTACTTCAAATCTCACATTGTTAAAACTGTGTTTAGGGAGGATGGGAGAGAGCTATAGCCACTAACAGCACATTAAATTATCCCATTAGGCTAAAGTGGAGAAACGTGGCCTGTTACACTTCTATTTTTATTATGGCCATCCTTGTGCCTGAGAGGTTGATGTGTGAGATGCAGAAATACCAAGCTACAAAGAACTATCACAAATAAAGGGGCTGATGAATTGCTAAGAAAGATCTTAATGACAGCTTCTGTACTAAATAGGGGTTGGGCTCCCTCTTGGATGTCAAAAGCATAACTGAGCTACCTGAATGGTGGCTTTTTGGTGTGGGTTACATGTGGCATTAGAATGTATGCCCCAAAATTTTTGTATCAAAACTTCTGTTTTTGTATGATGTTGTTCAATAATCATGACCAACACTCCTCCCTCCTGTGATTTATGAAAGCTATCACAAAGGGCCTACAGTACAGCTACTGCCTCCTGCCGAGATGCAAAGGCACAAAGATGTGCCATCAGCCATGTCAGGCAGGATCAATGCCATCCATCAGTCCTAACCTGAAAAGAAAGGGACACTCCTGGAGCTTTCTAGGCCGCTGTCGTGCCCAAGTCCTATCGCTAGTAATTGAAGAAAGAGTATTTTAATGTTACACTTGGCATTGAAAATCTTAACAAATAAGCACTCCAACCTTAGAAGGCAGGCTATAACATCTTCTAATTGCACCACAGCAGTGTCTGACCAATTGCTGTTATCCCATGTTTCCCTTTTTTTTGTAAAGACAGGTCACAATTTTTTCACCCTCTGTACTTCTGAAGCACTGCTTTTCAAGGATCTCATCTTAAAAGAAATGCATTGGAAACCAAAACCTTCCCAAAGACATTAATCAATATAATTTATTCCCTCAGTCCTGTAGCAGTATGGTCTAGCATTTTTTTGCTGTTACTGAAGTACACTTTTTCTTGGAAGAGTAAAAACCTCTCTGCAGTTGAAGGCAGATTCTGTTTTGCTGGTAGCATTAAAATAGCACCTAAAGGCTCCAAGCAGAACTCATGACCCTGGGTAGTTCTGACCCATGCTGCTCCAAGGAGCATGGAAAATAATTTTTCTAGTTTGTGAACATTGCTGAGGTGACAAATATTTTTCCCTGTTCTGCATAAGATAGTAACTGAGTTATTTGTCATTTCTACTTAAAAATGTCCTATTTTTGCATTTGGAATGGACATTAACTTCCAGAAATTGATTTTTTTACACTTTTCTCTGCTGTATTAGAGGCAAGGTCAGTACACGGAAATAATTCCTCACAAAGGTACTTTTCCACTGCAGCCATGTCATAGATCAGACTCCTTTTTGAAAGTGAATCCGGCAGATTCCTGTAAGTATCTCATCTTAATGCATTTTCTGCAGCCCCTAAATGCTATCTGATGTGTCCTTAATGTGACCTCTCCAGCTTTTCTACAAACTTTTTAATTAAAGCACAGATACTCAGAGAGCAGCACTCAACTTAATCTCGGAGTCCAGTGAAATGTGAGCCCCATGGGTCTCGGGGACTCTGTCACATCAAGAACACACTCTACAGCTGTCTTCTGGCAGAAAGTGGTGGTGTCACAGCCAGGAAAGAAAGCAGAGACCAGGAAGATCCGTGGTGTGATCTGCTTATCCCAGTGGATCGTAACCTGTCAATTTCCACCAATAAAAATGAAGTAAAGGGGAAAAAAAATTACTTTAATGCACAGCCGCCTTTGTGATGGCATGGATGTGGGTTGCAGTGTGCACTTCCTGAAGAAAAAGAGTAAGAAAAGGGTCTCCCCACGGGCTACCAGCTCCCTGCCAGAAAGTGTGTCCACCACTGCTGTGCTTTGCTGGTCGGTAATTATCAGGCTAAATACTCCTTTATTTAGGTGGAAGGCCCAGCCTGTCAAAAATCAAAACTTTACAAAAAAACCTACTTTGATGCACATCTTAGGCCCTCCTCAGCTGAAAGAGGTTTTGCAGTTTTTAAAGTTGTGATCCCATTCAAACAGAGTGAATATTTTAGAACATAAAAGAAAAAAAAAATTGTGGCAGTTTATTTCTTCCCCACTTCAGTTTTAGCTTCTTAATTTCCATGGCCACGCCACTTTGGAGAGTCCCCCTGTGGAAACACTTTCTGCAGATGAGTCTCTGAAGAGCAGGTGGGAGGAGCAGATCCCTGGCTCACATTCCCTAACCTCCCATTCAGCCCAATTCTCTGAATTGGAAGGAGCTCTTTGAATGACAGGGTTTTATAAACACCGGGCACACTACGGTCATCGAGATACACAGTCAAGTGAGGTTCACAGAAACCTCTCCTCAGCTTGGGCCCTGCTCCCTTTCCAGCAACGATGACCGAATATTGGTGCAGCAGTTCCAGGTGAAGGAAGTCTCCCTGTTCCTTGGTTTATCTCAGTGATCGACCGCGTCCGTACTCGGGCTGAATGCTAAACGCACGCTTCTCTACCCTGGCATCCTGAAAACATAAATTCTGCAAACTGCAGCGTAAGCATTCTTCTGACTTCTCCTGGTAATTGGTTTGATGGATACTAAGAGCTGGAGAAGCAATATAGCCTGCACAATTTATTGCTATAGCTAATTATAGAGAGTGTACGCGTGCTGCGTGGTATAAAGAAAGAAGCATCTACAAGTGCACACGTGTACAAAGTATCCCTATATCCTTCCGATGAAAACCCCAAACGAAATTTCCTGAAGTACTTCCAACCAACATCTTAAGAAAAGCAATCCAATCTTAACGTAGTTAGTATCCTCACAAAGTAACCTTTTATGTCCAGCTTAAAAGTATTTGGCTAGGCAACAGCACTTACATTTAAATACTCTGAACATTATGAGCCACAAATTTTGAAATCCTTTTAACAAGGTGGAAATTTAATATCCTAATTGCTCACTGTAGGGAAGGGGGAAACTTCAGCAACAGCTTGGTAAAAACGAGTGAGCTTTAGTTATGTCAGTCAGAAATTATTTATCTCTCGTGCTCTCCTCGCTCATGCACGAGATCTCTTTCTTGAGGTTACCAAGCCTGCCTTCCTCCACTGAAAATGATGAAACCCCAGTGATCAGCGAACACCCGTTTCATCCGGATGCATTTTTTGACCGTGGCCTGTTCTTCAATTAGCTTTTAAATTAAACATTTGTTTCCCCAACACCAACAGTTCTGTGACATGTAGAATTAGTCAAATTAATTAGTCAAATTAGCAACAGGCAAAATCATCATGCTAAGATGTAAAAGCTGTTTGTGGGCCAGATCGAAAGCTCAATTAACTTAATTACTGACTTAGCATTTAGTTCAACGTGCCTCAGTCCACCCTTGCTTTTGGTTTGGGAACAGTTTTCCCTCTGGGATTCGGCACTGGCTTGACAGCCACACAAAAAAGCAGGGTCCCAGCCCCCGGGGAATGTGTGCTGAGCCTTTCCAAAGGAACTGCAAGATGGACTCCTCTGTCTATGCAGGTGAACCCACAGTGGAAGATGTGTTTTGGAAGTCAGTCCATGCTGGGAAAGGGAGACAACCCCTGCTGGTGGCTGAGGGTGGCTTCCCTGACAAATTCTGTTCGTCTCCTTGGGGTGAATGGACCTGGGAAGCCCCTTCTACTGCAATGCATGCATTATCTGTGCCACAGAACTGCTGGCCAGGGCAGGGTACCATCTGAAACACCTGGGATGTTGTCCAGGTTCATCCATCTGCTCTAGCGAACCCTGCCTGCTTCCAACAGCCCTTGGTGTGAGACAGCACTAATTGCATCGTTGTTTGAGAAGAAATACGTTTACCACAGAATCACAGAACGTTTTGGGTCTGAAAGGACTTTTACAAGTCATCCAGTCCAGTCCCCATGCCATGGGCAGGAACAACTTCCACCAAGTTGCTCAAAGCCCCATCCAACCTGTCTTTGAAAACTTCCAGGGATGGGACATCCATAACTTCTCTGGGCAATCTGTTCCAGTGCCTCTCTACCCTCACAGTCAATAATTTCTTTCCAATATCCAGTCTAAACCCACCCTTTGTCAGTTTGAAGCCATTTCCCCTCATCCTGTCACTTTTTAATTTACTTGTCTTTATTTGAGTGCTGTTGGAACAAAATACAGTTCAGTCTCTTTGAACTTCAGAAGGACCTGAACTTTCCAGCTTGATACCTGTGTGGCTCACTGATGTTTTGGAGCAACAAAAGGACACACGATCCTATTTTCAAACTAACATTCTCAGTATGCCTAAAACCAGCAAGTAACATCTGGATTCTCACCTGAATTTACTGCAGAGCCGGGGAGGTGGCTTGGCTGTGGCTTTGCTAAACCAGAGCTGCTGTGGGCATGCTCCAAGGACTGTGCTGTAAGGATAGCAAGCATGAAAGGAAGCTGCCAGTCAGGGGGAGGAAGATTACAAATATGAGCAGCAAAACTTAGCTGCAGCTTGGGAAGAAAGGAGGGGATACATACAGTTGCTCTAAACTAATGAATTCATCCACCATCTGCTTTCTCCTCCCTTCCAAACTATTCATCTGTGTGCCCTTTTTTAGTTCTTTTCTCACTTTTCCTTCCATCTGTCTGCCTGGATCAAGTCAGTTTATTATGAAGATAATTATTATCACCAATATAGCAGAGCTTCAGCACATATTAATACCTGAAAAAGACTGAGGCAGAAAGTAATGAAAGATAATGGGATAAGGTGTTCAGGCAGGGACTAACACTGTAAGAAACTGGTTCCTGGAGGCCGTGCCCCAGGAAGCACAAAGCTCCTGCACACATCTCCCATCAGCAGCCTGAGGTCCAGAAAGCCCACACAGAGAAGTTCCTTCTGCTTCAGCTGCTGTGGCTGCAAAAATTCCTGCCACCCTTCCCACAAATCTCCCCCTTCACGGAAATGAAGTTACTCCTTTTGGCGGAGAAAAGCGATGCTCTCCCTCCTCTTCAAAGCTGGGGTGAGATATTTTTCACACGTGCAGGATATGTTGTTAAAAGGATCTTGGCTTCAACAGATGCAAAGAAATGCTTAGTACAATTCCAGAAGCAAAGTCACCCTTCAGAAGGTACCTGAACACTTCTGAAAATCCAGTGCATGTTTTCTACTGGAGTCAAGTGGATCCAGATATGAATTGCTGGAAATTTGCATTGCCCAGACCAGTCTGGATTCTGCTGGGCCAGGCCTTGTGTGTGAGTGTTGTGTGTTGTGTGTCATAACCACATGACACAATTCAGCCCCTGCCATAAATTTCCTTCAACATCAAAGACCAGTCCTAGCAGAATAATGAGGAGAATGAAGATGATGGGGGACAGATGTTGGGTGGCACAAACGTAATGGGATGTGTCCAAATCTAGCAGATCAGGCCTCTTGCAGCCAGATAATAACCATGCACTGCACCAGTCTATACCAGCAGCTCATTACCATAAAAGGAAACATTTTGTTTGTTTGGGCAGTTGGAAGACCAGGTGTGAATCTTCTAACAGTATTTTATTCCAGCCTGGAGTTTTCCTGATGCCAGTGAAAAACTGGCAAGCCAAAGGTGGGTCCCCACTCATGGAGTCAGCCGCTCTTTTTGCCAGCTGTTTACACTGAAGTGTGAGACAGAAAACCTTTGCAAGCCACCCACCTCCAACAGTGTGCTCTTTGTAAACCTACTGCAACTACAAAGTGGACTCCAGAAGCCACTGCAAATAAGCAGTCAGTGTTGTAAGTGCTTCATGGCCAGTTGCACAATGAAGCAGGAACCTGGGGAATTGCAGATGAATCCACATTTCTAGTCTGATTGTCTGGGAAGAGAAAAAACAAAGATGTCATGAACAATTATAATGCCTGACTGGAACCATAGAAATTGTGAGAGTGAAAGAAAAGATGTTCCACCACTGTTTTCTTATCCTTCCCTCACCGTTGGCAAGTTGTTTAACCTAAGCCAGTGGAAATCAGCATCTTCTCTTGCTTTCAGCTGAGCAAGGTCAGCTGAAAACAAGTACAAAACTGGCTCTGCTTTTCAAGGATATGTAATGGAAAGGGCCTGGAAAGTAGGTGTGTGAGGTCTTTTGGAAATGACTGTGCTCTTCTTTGTCCTGGGGTTGTTCACAGCATCACACACCAGCCTGCTTTTGTCTGGAAGCAGATTCCAAAACATATGATGGAATAATTGCTCTATGGCAGAGAGGTTATTCTAACACAAGTCCATGCTGTAAAGTTCAAGGGCATACCAGTGTTTTCTCATAGGTAAAAACACTTGGAGCAATCTAGAGATGTTCTGGTGCCAGAGTGAAAAAAAAATGCAAGAGCCTGGCAGTTCATTACTAGCAGCGGGTTTGACAGCTGTCAGAGAAGGTAATGAAGGATATGTGAAGGATGCCTCATCCGTGCAAACATTCAAGGTCGGGTTGGATGGGTCTCTGAGCAGTCTTTTCTAGTGCAAGATGTGCCTGCCAATGGCAGGGAGGTCACATTAGATGACCTTTAAAAGTCCCTTCCAACTTAAACCATCCTGTGATGCTCTGGCATCACAAACCATTCTATTTTCTCTGTGGCTGAGGTCTAAACCCACTAAGAGGTTCTAAATTCTTGACCAAGAGACCCCAGGGCTGGCACTGTAGACAAAGGACTTTACTGGCATCAGAAGTCCTGCAAATGGGAAAACGGAGAGCTGTAATGCTTCCCTGTGACTGCACGCAAGATCAAGGCTCAACATCTGCACAGAGCAGTTTTAGAGCTCTTATCGATCTCCTGTGTCCTTGCCACCTTTCTCTGCCCTTGCTTATCAAGGGGAGCACGGTCGTTTCAACTCCCCGACGTGCTCTCATTGAAAATCTATAGCGGCGGTTTCGGGTCACCGGGCTGGTAAAGCGGGACTCGCGCACCGCGCCGGGAATCTCGCTGGTGGCACCCTGTCAGGCCAGGAGCGCTGGCTGCTGACGGACAGAGTG
This sequence comes from Ptilonorhynchus violaceus, assembly GCA_013397565.1. Taxonomy (NCBI): domain Eukaryota; kingdom Metazoa; phylum Chordata; class Aves; order Passeriformes; family Ptilonorhynchidae; genus Ptilonorhynchus; species Ptilonorhynchus violaceus. Next base: position 133,125 of record VZRJ01004642.1, on the reverse strand, counting down.
CAGGTGCTCCAGGTGGGAATTGCTGAACCTGCCTCCTGCTGAAGGCAGCCAAAAATTGCAGAGGCAATGGCTTCTCTGGAGGCAGCGCAAATGCCTGGTGTGCTGCTGGAAGACAGAAACATTTCTGTTTATTTGTGTAAGCTCAGACCTTCAGCAAGTCTCGACGGAGTGGAAGAAAACAGTCTGACTCACGTGGCTTCTCCCTCAGCACTACGCATTTTGGGGCACACACACACAAAATATGTGCGAGCAGCATTTTGTACTGCGCCCACATTCGTTTCCAGTCAGAAAAAGCTGTCAGGTGATGCTGAGGTAAGGATAGGCTTTCTAACAGAAAAGTAACACTGAGCCTCAGGACTGACTCCAAAACACATCACATATCTGTGGGAGGAATTTTGAAACCCACTGAAGTCTGGGTCATCTTTCAAATACCTCTACTAACACATGGACTGAGAAGCATCAGGAGGTCCCAGCTGTTTCCATTTGCAGCAGAGCCAGTCTGCATAACAGCTGAAACATTCGTACAACACTCGTCGTTTTCTTCCTCAAATCCATTCCCAGGGGGCTGCCAACAAAGTCAAAACTATGGAACAGTGGTGCATTACTTTTTTTTCCCAGATGCCATCTCAAGTCCTTCTGAGATCTGCATCACTTTGCAGCATCTAAGTTGCTCAGGCTGGACTATCATTGGGACAGTGGGGCATATTCATATTTTTGTCCAAGCAGCATCCATGCATTGGTACCAAGTGCTCAGCTGGCGGAACACAGGTTTCTTCTTACTGAAGGTCATGGAACAAGAGCCATTTTACAGCATTCCCCACGTCCAGCCACTGCCTAGAAACACACACAACCCATTCTCTTCCGCTGCAGTGATGGGCAGACAGACCTCACCAGGCTCTTTACACAACTGCTCACACGGGATGTGTCTGTATTGACCTTGAAGAGCTTCATGTCCTCTGCTGTAATTATCATTGTCCACACTAATTATGGAGAATTCAGTTCCAACTCCTCTGCTGTGGCAGAGACACCTTCCATTATATCAGGGGGCTCAGTCATATACAATATGTAATATTTATTTAATATAATTCACTCTTTTATAGGGCCAGCCATAAGTTTATAGTAAAGAAAACTACTTATTCTGCAAAACAGCTTATGACAAGAGATACTGCAAAGCACTGGAACTCCCACTACAAAGTGGTCTGTGGGAAAGGTAGCTCCAGACCAGTAAGTGTGTTTATCAGTCAACTGTCAATATTATCACAGAGAGACTCTTGCAATTTTAAAGTAGCTTTTCATCACAATATAATTTATAGAGGAAGCTAATCCTAGCTTTCCATTTAAAATTCAGCTTTTGTCACAGTTGTAGCATGCTTTAGCAACCACAGTTTCCTTGAACAGGCCATGAAACTCCTAAGCATGTGGAGCTTCTATTACATTTAGGTGCAAGAAGAGCGACCACCTTGCTAGATGTGCCATGAAGTTTCTGTTCAGAGTTTTCCAAGACTGAAGCCACATATTGTTCTTCAGCCAGATGAAATGACAGTAGGGAAAAGCCCCTGGGGACACAAAGCAAGGGATGCCTGTGCTGTCACTGCCACCAGGGCAGGTCTCAGGCCAGATGTGTGGAGGTAGCAAAGACAGATCACCCAAACATCCACCCTGCTTCCCAGGCTGGTTTGTGCAGCCCACGATGAGCTTCTATCCTTGCAGGAATAAAAAGGGATCAGCAGACACAGCTTTACTGTGGTGAGAGGTAAGGGCACACACAGTACTGTGGACCAGGGCTCACCCCCTCATAAATCAATGTCCAGCTACTGCCCACAGGGACTGTCCATGTGGATGGGGCTGCTCTGCTCCAGGGGCAGAGATGTGGAGGTACCTGAAAGCCTCCTCTGCTTCACCTGCCAATTGTGTCAAAAGTTACTCCAGGGGAACCGAGCAGCGCCTTTTTACTGTATCGGTGTTGGCAAACCCTGGCTGAATCTTCTTTGAGTTTCAGTTGCTGCATTTATTTTCAAGAAATTGAAACTTTCATATTCTGCCCAGCACAAAAGATCAGAATTCATCCAATTTATCCTTGCAGTGAATTGAACTATTCCTCACAGAGGGAGGTGAGGCATACCAGCTACAATGGATGGTGAGCAAGGACGGCTGCTCCTTTTATCTGAAATGAAAAAAAGTTTTTGAAACATCATTGCAATCAGCATCCAAAGAAGGTATCAATTTTCAGGCCTTCTTTGCAACAACAATTTATTTTTTAAAAAGGGAAAAAAAAAAATTCCAGATACTTGTTTTGTATTTAAAAGAAGAAAAAAAAATAATTGTCAGGTGAGAAATCCAAATTCCAAGCAGGGTAATTTTAAAGAGGACAGATCATCTGGCTGTAAAGTCAAGGGCAGCCTCCTATAAATCTTACACACATCTGTGTTTGAAGCCTAGCAGTTACCATGGTTACCATGACATTGCTAGTCTTATTTATAGCCCTGCGCTATATATATTGCTTTCCAGAAGGCATAAAAGGGAGAGCTGACTGTGAAGGAATCTGGGAACTGCACATTAAAACAGAGACGTAGAGGGAATAGAGCTAATTAAAGAGGGGCTGCCGGGGTTTGATGTTGGCTTTTGCAGCGCCGGGCCCTGACACGCTCCTCACGCCAGCGAGGCCGCGGGGAGGGAGGTGGCCCCTGGCTCCTTCACCCCGTGCCCGCCCAAGGGACACCCGTGCCGGGGGACAGTCGTGGCACCCCTTGGTATCCCTGGGGCAGGATTTATAGTGCTGGTCCGTGTTCCCGAAGGACAGAAGGGAGCCCATGGGTGGCCAGGCCACCAGGTGGGAGCAGGGCCAGGAACCGAGAGTGGCCACCTCTGGTGTCAGCGTCCCCCAGGGCTGCGGCCCAGGGACAGGAGCTGCAGATGGACGCAGCAAAGCAGGACACACTGCCCACTGCTCTCTCCCAAGAGGATCCTGTTTGGCTTTTCTTTCTCTCTGAAGCAGACTGTAACATACCTGTGAGGAGTCATATATGTGTGTGCATGCATATTTATATACATGCGTGCATATCTATATCCATCTATATATATGATTGTATATATAAAAATACATATGTATGTTATAAAGAATATACATTTTTTAGGTGAAATGAGAAAAAAATCAAGTCAGTGACCACATTTATGCTGGAACTGCCTTGTTATGTGGGATAAAGAGAAGCCTGCAGGTGTGAAGAAAAGAAAAAAGG
>VZRJ01004642.1:95928-129693 GCA_013397565.1 Ptilonorhynchus violaceus | reverse complement strand
AAGGAAGGAAGGAAGAAGAGAAAGAAAAGGGAGGAAAAGAGGCAGGCAGAACGAAGGGTGAAAGGAAGGTAAGGGACGGAGGAAGGGATGAATTTTTAATACAACGCTTCCCCAGTTTTTAATCTAATTCCACTTCCAAGAATCAGGTTGCTGCCTAGGTCAGCTGCCAGCCCCAAGGGCAGTTTCAGCCGCCCAAGGGTAGATCAATAATATAAATAGAAAATGTAAAGGCAAAAGTCTTGAAAGGAGTAAACAACAATTTTGACAGCTGAAACGCAAACCAAGAAGAAAATGAAAGTTTATTAAAAACAACAGACATGAGGAGTTTAAATGATGTCTCCGTAAAAAAAAATAATTTAGAATTGATAATATGGGTGCAACTGCAAGCAGAAATTCTGAGGGAAGATCTTCTCAGACTACAGCTCAGCTGAAACCTCTCTGGGAAGCAGCTGCAAAAGAGGCGAGATTACCTTACTTAAAAGCTTGCACCACAGTTTCAAGACCATCGCTTTAGCAGTGAGTGTTTTGCTGATTAAAGACCTGTGGGAATGAGTGGAAGCTGATGCCTGTGGAAAAAAATTGACTAAAGCCTGACCTAAACAAGAAAGGGGAGGTATTCTGTGACTCTGGCATTGACATTGAGATGTCCCTTTCAGTAATTGTGTGAACCTTAACTGGCATTGATCCTCATATCGAAATATTTAAAACATACATTATTTAAACTTGTTTTCAAAAGTTCAGTTATAAGAGCTATCTACTTAGCTGCCTTTAGAATTGTAAAGAGACATAATCCAAAACTCTTAGACTGTTTTGACGGGAAAAGACAAAAAAAGCAGACAAGTAAACCTTTTTGTGAACAGGCATTTAATAAGACAATGCCTGTTCTGGAAACACAGGTGTGCTTGGAAATAATTGCCACTTCATTTTCAATCCCTTTTTCCTCTTTGTTGATGTCTACAGGCTGAGATTGAGTTGTAACCCCATTGCTGGGGGTACAGACATGACTAGGTAGGGAGTGGAAAAAAACCCCAGGAAAACAACCCAAAGAGAAAAAACACGAAGAAGGGACTAAACCAGCACTAGGTCCAGTTCTCCTTATTAATTTTAAAGATATTTTTCAAAAAAGCAGAAAGTTTTCCCTCTTAAATCACATAATCCAGAAACTGAATGTCCTAATAAAATGAAGTGGATGCATTGTGGCTGAGCTTCAGCATGAATTACAATGCCATGGCTTTGTACAATGCCTCCACACAGATTTTGCCCCTCAGCAGCTGCTTATGCCACGTCCACACAGAAGCACATATTGCAATATCAATACACCTTTGCTGTTGTCTGCAAATTACTTGAATGCCCTAATGCCACTGCAAGCTTTTGTACTTCTGTTTTTTTTCTTATTGATTAAACATAAATTATTGAGGAAAGTAACTGAGGAAACTCCAAGGGAGCAGAGATGATGGTCTCTGTAACTAGCGGCTGTCTATCACTGAATGTGATACCTCTGACCTGATAATTTGATATAATGCTTATAATCCAGGATGCTCCTTTAGGAGTCTATCATTTGCAATCATAGAAGCATAGAACAGTTTGAGTTGGAAGGCACTTTAAAGATCATTTTGTTTCAACCACCACTACCCACTGCCCCACCATGGGCAGGGATGCCACCCACTAGATTAGGTTGCTCAGGACCCCACTCAACCTATTTTAGGATTTAGCGTTCAGGATTTAGGGTCTAGTTTCTCTTAATGTCCAGTCAGGCACTCTAGGCACCCTGCCCACTCCAGGCAGGGAGTGGGAAAATCCATGTGCCAAAAGGAGAGCAGATAAATCTTGAGGTGGCAGCAACCAGGACAATGTTTCTGTTGTACCTGTGGAAGAAAAGGTAGGAGGGGATATCATTGAAGCTGGAATCCAAATGTCTTTACGCCAGTCTAAGTTGATTTTATTTTTAATTTTTGTTTTTACAGGGAAACACTATGGGAAATAATATTCCAATAGGATTCAATGTGATTCCTCTAACAACTATTCTAAAACATTAACTCTTTGATAATGAATGGTGTTTCGTGTCACATTTTTGAGTTGCAAATATATGAGACATATATAAGTCCTCCTAATCTCCACAATTCTGGTTTATAAAAGAAAATGGACTTTTTATGGAATCCTTGAGGACACAAGGTGCCACAATTTCAGGAAATTGGTCAGAAAATCTCTGACCCTAACACTGCATGTATGTATTGCGCTTTTCCTCCTGAGGCATTGGATTTCCTCCTTTCACCCTAGTGTAACCCTTTGACCTTTTAAACTTGCCCACAAAAACCATGCACATTAAAAAATTGGGTGCTGCTGGGCATGATCTGGGATGCTGGGTCAGCTCCAGCAGCCGGAGGCCATTAGCCACTGTGGCTGACATTGTGTTTCCATTCCACGTTCATCCCTTTTTCACAGAATTCAGAATAAACAGAAGTGGGGATGCAGATGTTACCAGCTGTCAGCAGCAGTGGTGCAGGCTGTGTGCTCCAGGCACTTCCTAGCCTGTAGCTCCGACCTGGGTTTAAATGTTGGAGGCAGCATGACAGAGAACAGCTTAGCTATGTGAGCAATCAATTCTTCGTTTATTGAGAAGAATTTAGTAAGGTATTGCTTTGCATAAAATCTGAGGTGTTAACTTAGGGCCTGAAGTGAAATATCATTAGATATTTCGCCTTGATGGTGAAGGCTGTTAATAAAATTTGTGACTTCTTCCTTCTCGAATGAACAGCAGTATTTAGTGCCCATACTATAAAGCTACCTAAAATCTCCATTATTCAATGAAGAGTTTATTATCAAACTGCTCAGATGTCTTTTAACCGTCCTACTGCTTTTGATCAGGAGCCAGAGGAGGCAGCTTTCAGATGCAAAAGTTTAAATGCTAAAAAAAAAAGGTGGTGGATGTGCTGAAGTTTTATAACACAGTAGCTACAGGTTATTAAACCTATAACATACATGCTTTGCCATTTCATTGCTTTGGAGTCAGAAGAATTTTTGTATACTACTATATTCTTCTCAGTATGACATGCCAAGAAAATAACCTTACCTTCCCACTGTTCTTCAGTATCTTCCCATCTGTTCCTATGTATTGAGGTCTCAACTTACCAGAACATCTCTGTTTTGCAGGTCCAAAGGTTTCTACTCAGTCCTTGGAGTGTAGCACTCAGGATAATTCCAAGAGAAAACTGGTCCTGTTGCTCCCCGATGAAACTTTTTTCACAAAGCCTAACAGTGCAAACATCTGTCCTGATGAACTCCAAGGCAGTTGAGAAAAAAGGCAGTTGTGCACTATTTCCAACACACCAACACACAGAGAAATCAGCAAATCTAAAATAAATGTTAAGCTACTCAAACACTACTATAAGCAGACAATAGCATGTGAAACAAACCTGCATATAAATATAATTTCTACAGCTGAAATAGTTTAAACCAATGTAGATGAACAAGAGAAGTACCAGAAAGTGTCAATGACCTGAAAGAAAATGAAACACATTTCTCACCTCTTGAAAGCTGTGGGAAATCCTTGCAATTGGCAACTCCAGGTCACAGTGGTTCTTCTTGTAGAACTCGGTTTTTCTCTTGAAAGTGTACCTCAGTGTGGTGTTTTACTCGTGCAGAATTGCTGCTGTTCTCTGCATTTGCCATCACCCCTTTTACCAACATCAACTCTTTAGCATTAGCTGTGCATTCGGCAGTATTTGGACTTATACAGTATTTATAATCTCTGTCAGAACAAATAAAGGAGAATCATTTACTTCTGCTGTGGTTCTTTCCCATTTGTAGCCAACCTCCCCTCCATGCTACTTGGCAAGCAGTCTTTTTGGTCATTAGAAGCTGATATTGGACATTCGAGTGGGTCCATCCTGCCTTTTATGCACCCAGCCATACTCAGAGACTGATCTAACCTTTAGTGCAAATTAAAGCTGCCTCAGGGCATGCAAATTTGTGTTGTCAGGAAGGCTTCCCTGTGGGTCTGCCAAAGACCCCCTGGTCCCAGTAGTACTTCAGCTTTGCATCTGATGAACATAAAGCTTCTTCCATTACAATCTCTGCCAAAATTCTCTGAGGTGTCCTTTCTGTAGCATAGAGGAATTGTATGTATCCATCCCTCCATTGGCCAACAGGCATATCCTGTAAAACCTGTGACTTGGTAACTTGGGTTAGAAGATGAGTTGTATGTTGATTCAATTGAATTTCCTGAAGTGTTTCTCCCTTCCACTTTTAAAAATATATCTAGCAGTTATTAATAGTCAGCATGGTAATAAGGACTCTGAACCTCACGGTACATTTTTGCCAGTACTGTTATTTTGAAAGCAAAAGGCAAACCCAGTGCTCTGGAGCTACTATATTTTGACAGGCAGCACCAAGGCAAAGGTATCAAAAGTCTAGTTTCCAAAGGATTTCTTTTTCTGACTGGATCTGGGAGAACAGCTTATTGGTTTGATGGCTCAGCACAAGTACTCTTTTGATTGGTTTCATACCCCAAATGGTGTATTTTGTTGGAGAGAAAGGAGTGGGCAGCACGGAAGCATCACAGATTTTGGGAAAAGACGAAGAATAATTATAAATATGTGTCATACCTACAAAGAATCCCTTTCAAGGCGAGATTAAATGGGGCTTTTTGCAACCTAGTCTAGAGGAAGGTGCCCCTGCCCACGGCAGTCTCTTTAGAATTAAATGATCTTTAAGACCCTTTCCAACCCATTCTGTGATAGGAATGAGTCACTGAAATGCTGTGTGTTAGACTGGGGAAATGCAGGTGCCCTATATGTGAAGCAGCCCTGGGCTCTTGTCTCTTCTGGGGCAGTGATTTGCTGCAAATTGATGACAGGAATCCCTGTGAACTGTCTTTTTCACATTGCCAGGTATCATTTTCCTTTTGTCCTCGATGGAAGCGTCTGCTTCTCACTCCCCTGTGCATAAAGTCAAATAGGAGCTTTGCTGTGCAAATACCTGACTAATGAAAACCCTGGTGCTTACATGCAGCCTTGACACCATGAAAAAGTCAGAGCAAGAAAAGAAAATTTTGGAAAGACAGAGGCTGTCTTTTCATTAGTACAGCAATGGAAAATAAGACTTCACCCCAGGAAAGGATTAAGGGCAGTTGATAAACTCATAATAGCGACTTGTTAGGCAACGAAGTGATCAAAGGGCCTAGTTAGCAACAGAAGTAATTGCTTTCTGTTTGTCTAAGCACAGGCTGTGTCTGCCACGTCCTATAAGAGTAATTGCAAATGGCGTAATTTTAACCTCCAGTCTCCTGAGACATCATTGAGAGTAAGGTTGTATGGTGCCTTATCCTTGACAAAAAAGCACATGTTTTAATTTGGGAGCATTATACTGCAACTGCTGCCTCCCTGAAGGTCACTGGGAAGTGGTCAATCCATTTAGCTGAATAGTTTGGGCTCTCAGCACAGTCCTCAGTTCTGCTTCCAATATTTACTCAACACTGCTGATGCTGTGAGCATCCAGCAGAAAGTATGCATAGATGCTGCAGTCAGGTATGCAGAATAAAGTGATTTCCTAAGCAAGTAGATGAATTCTTTATGCATCTTAATTATTTTAGGAGCACCAGCAACTTAATCAAGATGATTATGTAAAGTATTTCATCATATTTATGAAACAGAGACATTACTGGTTTTTTCGTATTAAGTGTAGTGGTAAACAGCTGAGGAAGGGAAAGAATTAAGTCCACTTTTGCAACACCTCATTCCCCAGTCTTTTGTCTGTGACCCATGGGGAATGAGCTACTCTGTGCTGCTGCTAGTATCTGACTAGTGCTAGCTGTGCACTTGACAGAGGCAGAATCCCCTTCTTTGTGTGCAGTGTGTCTCCCCCTTTTAGGAAAAAAAAAAAAAAGTTACTACCACGTAGTGCATCCCTAAGTGCACATATTGGGTCAAAGCAGCAAATCAAATTATGATTTATTGGAGTGCATAAAGGAAAAAGGGGGGATGAGAACACTGTGGGAAGAAGAAAGGTACAGGACAGTTATTCCCATATGAGATACTGGTTAAAACTAATTTATGTCACTAGGAAAGGAGGGAAGTTTATTATGGTCTCAGGACTGGGAAAGTGAAAAGTATTCTCTGGGACAAGCTGTGGAAAGCTGGGTGCTGGTTATATTCTAGGATGATATTAACAATGAAACATTTTTATGCAAGAATATTATGTCTTCCTCGCACTCTCTAGATTTTAATTCAGCATCTTCTTGACTAGCCTGTGCTCTGCTTCTGTAACTCGTGGCTTTTTCTAGGGTACAGCACCTTTCTTGCCCTCTGTAATGTGTTCAGGTGCTGCTTTGATGAGAAAGGTGCACATCCAAAGCCGTTGCTTGTTTCTGACTCACTTCCCTGCTTACTGATTTATGTATTCTCCAGGCTACGGCTCGGCCTTCCCAGTTTCTCAGGCATAGAAGTCTCCATGGTAACCTGGTGACTGAAGGTAAAACCGTAGCAGAAATCAGCGTCCGGCCAAGGGGGCAGCGCTGTGCAGGGAACTGCTCAGGACCAGGTCACGAAACATTCTGGCGTGGTAAGCGCAGATCCCATCCGGGGCATTCGTGGCTTTCTCAGCTGCCCTTTTACATTCCCTGCCTTTTCCCTGTTGCTCTGCCTCTTTGTCTTGCCTGACCTAATGGAGCACCCCAGCTGCCTTGGTAGGATGGTGGCTGTGGGTGACCTGAGGCCGCCCGGCCAAGCCAGCACCGTCATCCCTGGAGGATTTACTGCTGTGGCAGTGGGGGATGCAGAGACGGGGAGAGGAGCCCCTCCTCAGCTGGCACCACCACCCCGGCTGAACTGCAGCTTGTCAGTTCAGCCTAAGTCTGGACTCTAGCTTCACTTTGGAGGTGAGCAGAAGTTCATAGGTTGTGACCTGTCACCTTGTGGCAGGGTGCAACAGGAGTCTAAGCCAGAGAGGAGCCAGTGGTCTTGTTCCCCAGGTGTATGTACTCCTGCCAACAGACTCATTGGCAGATAGCCATGAGCGTTGAAAATTTGCTTGTAGAATCATAGCATAGTTTTGGCTGGAAGGAACGTTTAAAGTCCTATCAGTCCAACCCTCTCACCGTGGCAGGGACAATTTTCACTAGACCAGGTTGCTCAGACTCCCCTCCAGCCTGACCTTGAATGTTGGGGCTGGGGATGGGGCATCCACATCTTCTCTGACCAATCTGTGCCACTTTTTCACCACCCACATCATAAAAAATTTCTTCCCTATATTTAGTCTAAATCTACCTTCTTTCGGTTTGAAATGATTAGTTCTTGTCCTATCCCTACAGGCCCTACTAAAAAGTCAGTCCTCATTTTTCTTACAAGCTCCCTTTAAGTACTGAAAAGCAGCAAGGAGGTCTCCCTGGAGACTTCTCTTCCCCAGGTTGAACAATCCCAGCTCCCTCTTCACTCCACAGCTCTGCCACAGCTTGAGGAGAAAGAGCATGTGGATTTGGAGCTGTATTTCCTTGTGCTTCTGGTCCCAAGAATCACTGCAGGCTGAGCACATGCCCTACCCAGCATGGTAGGGCTTTCCTGGTCAAGTTTCTGTTGCTAAAAGAGGGTTTTTTCAAAAAATGCGCTAGGCACCCAGAGGGAGTACAGAATTTATTAAAACATGAAAACAGCCCGGACTGTCCAAGTGAAATGTACTTGTAGCTGCCCTGCAGCGAAACCTGACACAGTGACACCACCAACAGCAGAGAGACAAGAAACTGGTAATTATCCACTCTAGTCACAGTACCAAGCAGACCTACAGAATCACAGAATCAGTTTAGGTTGGAAAAGACCTTTGAGATCATTGAGTCCAACCTATGACCCAACACCACTGACGCCAAATTAAGTTTTTGCCTTTCTTCTCTTATGTATTCACACATATAGCTATAGTTTGCACCTTATTTTCCTAGTACTCTTCCTTGCCCTGACAGGCAGGAAGACAAAACACATTTCAAGGCTCTATCTTGGTTCTCTGGTCTCGAGACCAGCTCTTCGAGATGTGTTTTTATAAACAAAGTTAGCTGTCATCTGAGAAGAGGGGATTTAGAAGGGATTGGAACTAAGGGGAAATTACCTCACAAATTGCAATTCTGATTNGGACAAGGAGGGGACAAGGAGGGACTTCTCAAAAAAGCTCTCGGATCGGGAACCACCCAGGCCCAGAGCACTGAGTGCCACGTCCAGTCTTTTTATAAACACCTCCAGGGATGATGACTCCACCAGCTCCCTGTGCAGCCCCTTCCAATGCCTGACAACCCTTTCTGTGAAGAAATTCTTTCTAACATCAGACCTAAACCTCTGCTGGTACAGCTTAAGGCTGTGTCCTCTTGTCCTGTCACTAGTTGCTTGGGTGGAGAGACTGACCCTCAGCTGGCTGCACCCTCCTTTCAGGGAGTTGTTCAGAGTGATAAGGTCCCCCCTGAGGCTTCTCTTTTCCAGGCTAAACAATCCCAGCCCCATCAGCTGCTCCTCACAGGACTTGTCCTCCAGAGCCTTCACCAGCCTTGCTGTCCTTTTCTGGACAAGCTCCAGCCTCTCAATACCCTTTCTAAATTGAGGGCCCCAGAACTGGACACAGTACCCAAGGTGCAGCCTAACCAGTGCTGAATACAGCAGAAAAATCACTTCCTTAGTCCTGCTGGCGACACTGTTCCTGATTCGGGCCAGGATGCCATTGGCCTTCTTGGCCAGGTGGGCACACTGCTGCCTCATGTTCAGCTATTGTTTAGCCACTGACACGAAGGCTGAGCTGTAAAGGGAGCTGCTGCCTCTTTCCAAAATACACTTTTCCACACTTTGGGTACTAGGTGGTTTCCTTGAAGCCCAGTGTGTTCTGATGAAGGTGATGCAGCTCCACAGGGACAGCAGGGTTTTTCCCGACTGGCTTTCTACTGCTTGTCTGTTACCAGTGACAGCATGTGCAATCAGTGGAAGAGGAACCATTTTCAAACCTACTCTGAAGTTCATTCTGTCATGAAACTCAGAGCATTTTTCAGTAACAACACAAAGACTTTTATGCTGCTTTTGATTTTAGGAATTCGATTAGCAGCAGTGTTTTCAGCATTTCTTTTTAGCATTATTATCTGCTTGTTTACTAATTCTCCTGCTTGATCCGCTTAAGCACACAGATCTAGAATAATCTTAAGAAAAAAACATTAAGAATTTGTGGAACTCTAGGGAACATGTGGAGTCATGCAATTCAGATTTATTTTAGCTGTAATTCTTAGTTCTCTGTCTGTATGCTAAGCCAAAGAGCAAATCTAGTTGTGGAACTGTCTGGGAATATCCTGGAATATCTCCTTCCCTGCCACTGCAGAGCTGGGTGCTAGCTACCAGCAGACATTACCAACAGGCACAGCTGGTATTTGGAGATCCCCTTTGTTGTGGATCAAGTTATGAAGCTAAAGAAGGACAGTTTTCCTGGTCTGGAATGTACTGCTAGGAATAAAGCCCCCACCAAAATGTGAAAGGGGTACTTTGGCCTGATTTCTTCATACAATAGGGTTCCTTTAGGTCCAGTAACTGTCTAATCAGCTTTGAAGAGGGATGGAGTGTTAATAACTTTAAAACCTTCTCATCACTGGACCTGCTTCTTCTCAGAAAGGGAGAGGTCAAACAGCTCTGACCTCCTGCGATACACAGTAAAGTATGTGAGGCTACGTGAGAGCAAGGCAGTGAGAAAGACTTGCTATGGCCAGTGGGGGAAAGTCTGCAGCAGAAGGCCTCTAACAGGTACATATATAAATTGAAGGCAAATTATGTCTCTGAGGTGTTTTCTGAATGCTTTGTTATTCACTGGCTCTGTCCTACTGATGCATGATGTGTTTGCTCTGCATTTGGTATTACCACACCACCAAAACAATGAAGAATCACTAATGCACTAAGCTGAAAACTTGTGTCTCCATCTGCCAGGGATTAGCCTCCAGAAAAGAGAACTCTTTTTGCATTAAATGCTAGAACAGCAATTACTTCTTACAATAAGGGGTGGAAAAATCAGGCTACATTTTGCTCCTCTGCTGAGTGACAAGTTCCTCACTGTCATTGCCCTGATTACTTGACCACAAGTTGCACTTCTGTAGCTCCCTTGATCTCTGCCCTTGATAAAAATGCACAAAACATTGTGTGATGCAAGTTGGAGAGTGCAAAGCAAGGATCTGATTTTAAGTATTGTGAGTATAGATTTATGCAACTGACAGGATGACAGAGATAGAAATACACCGAAAGATCTGACAGAGAGGCGTGCCATGGGTGTAGGCGTACATCAGCACGCTCCTTTGTTTCTGTCTCCATCGGTACATTTTGGTTGCACTGGGAAGAGGGGTGTAACACAGACACTCCTGGGAGCAGGGCTAAAGGACCACTGCCTTTTCAGTTTGTTCTTCATTTACGTTTTTTGAAAAACAGGTGCAAGACATCATCATTCTGACTTCATCGTGTGCACCAGCACTGGTAAAAAGTCACAGGTGTCAGGGTGACTGGGAATTTGCCTACAGACTTGAATTATTCTCCCTGGACACAGTCAGTGAAAGTTTCTCTTTCAGATTCACTGTCTCATGGACAACAGGTCACCTGAAGTAGCATTTTGTTCTCTGATCCTCTCTGGCTGGTTGCTAAAATTAGAGAAACAAAGCAGCCTGATGGAATTCTGCCTCTTCAGAATGTTTCTTGGTTTGCTCTGACATGCCCCAGCACTTAACCTCAGGAGTGGAAAATGCTAAGCAGTTTGTCAGTGTTGGCACAAAAGCCGCTTTACACGATGTTCTGGGTTTTTTTCTTCTTTCTGGCCCCTTCTTGTGGAAGTTTGCTGTAATAGTCTGTAAATAAACGTGCAGTGAGAGCCTACACTGAAGCTGCCTGAAGCTTCAGCCTGCTCCTGGTAGTAACAAATAGTTTACTAGTTTCTTAATCAGTGTTCTTCTAACCTTAACAACCAATTAAGACACCACACACTGTACAGGTGCCGATTTGCAGGATGCATTTTCCGTGATGGAATTAGCCTGGCGTGCAGGAAACGGCTGGTGAATGAATTAATCTGTTGGCTTGGCATTATGTTTTCATCCATTTCTGCAGATTTATGTGACCATCTCAGTGCCTGGAAAGATACACAGGCCTGAAAGGGAAACCTTCCTTCTGAACTGCAGCTCTGACTTCGGTGCTTTGGCAGCTGCAGGAGGAGGTTATGTGCCCCTGCTGCTTCGTTTGAAGGCTGCCGAAATTTCCCTGATAACTGAGGTGTGGAGCTGGATTCAGGGGTTTATTTGGGTTGCATGCCAGATCTCCCTGATAGAGGACATTAGTCAGGGGGTTTTCCAGGTTTGGGGTTTTTTACGGTTTTTTTTTTTGTTACGGTGCTTATTGCTGTAAAAACGGAACAAAGTGGAGACTTGTCCCTGGGAGCTGCAGTCTCAGACAGGTACAGGCAGCATGCTGCAAGCGAGTGGTTCAATAAGCAGAGGAATTAGCAGTGCTGTTTCCTGAGTATTTCTCTGCAAGGTGATTGATGTAGATAGGCATGATAACACAAGTACCGGTGACAGCTTTGTTAGCAATTAAGAGTGTTTATAAAGTTTTCTCACCCACCTGGATCTTGCTTTATCATGTTTTTCCTGCAGTCAGCATCCTTTTATCAGGGGCTGTGTGATTTCTCTCTCCTGCACACCTATCTACTAGTGGCTAGGCACCTTTTTGTCTCCTGCCAAACTGAAAATGATGACGGATGCAGAGGTCCTCAGGGAGCCATCCACAACCCTCATTTTTGTAGCTAGGGTAGACAGAGTGGAAGCATGGGAGGTAGATAGATATATTTGAACTGGGAGTTACACTTGTGTTTTGATTTTTTTTTTTTTGTTGCTCTCAGCTTTTTCTTTCTGGTCTTTAGGGATCTCCTGTGTTTTCATCAGGCAGAGGCAACTAAAGGGAGCAAAATAAATTAGTCTGTGTTGAACTCTTCGCTATTTTTGTGTAGAAGGGAGTAAGGAATCGTGAACAATTATTTTGACCTTAATGGGAATTTACCTGGAAGTAGAATATTGTTTTAGTGTCATTCAAATCAAGGGTGTTAAAGTGAGCAGTTGAATGGGATTACTTAAAGGATTCAGGGAGAAAAGAGGGTGTCCTTAACGAGTAGGAGTGATTGATCATGTGAGATCTTTACTTGTGTTATTGCAAGGAATAACAAAAATCCATGAATGAAGTCAGGTCAGCCAGCGCCAAGATGTCAGAATGCCAGTACAAATTGCATCAGATAGAAAAGTCAAACACAAACCAACCAAAACAATGAGTGTGAGGCAGGTGGGATTAAGGTGGACGTGACACTGATGGACTTGTTAAAAGCAGCTTTGAGGAGGTGTCGTGGTTTAACCTCAGCCGGCAGCCCAATCCCACACAGCTGCTCACTCACTCCCCCACCTGTGGAATTGAGGGAAAGAATCAGAAGGCTAAAAGCTGAAAAACTCAGGGGTTGAGATACAGAGTTTAACAGGGAAAGCAAAGTCTGTGGGCAGAAGCAAAGCAAAACAAGGAATGAATTCACTGCTTCCCACGGCTGGGCAGATGTTCAACCATCCCCAACAGAGCAGGGCCCCATCACATGGAACAGTGACTTGGGAGGATAAACCTCATCACTCCAAACATCCCCCCTTTCCTTCTTCTTCCCCCCACTTTATACACTGAGCATGATATCATATGGTCTGGAATATCCCTTTGGGGTCACCTGTCCTGGCTGTAGCCCCTCCCAACCTCCCAGGTACCCCCAGCCCCTTCCCCAAGTGGCCGTAGGAGGAGCAGAAAAGGCCTTGGCTCTGTGCAAGCCCTGCTCAGCAATAACAAAAACATCTCTCTGTTATCAGCTCTGTGCTCAACACAAATCCAAAACACAGTCCCATACCAGCCCCTGGGACGAAAATAACTCTAGCCCAGCCACAACTAGCAGAAAACATGTAAAATCCCCTGCAGAGTGACATCTAGAAGCTTCTGACCTTCCAGAGAGAGGAGCAGGATGCCCTTTGCAAGGACGGCTAGCTGCACAACTCTGTTTCCTGCACGAAGGCTAACTCTGGGAAAGCCTTTATGAAGCCAGAGAAGCCCATTCACACCAGACACATGAGCAGCGTGGCTGAGGAGGAAGCCAGCTGTCCCTGCTATCCCAAAGGATTAGAACAAAACAAACAACAGAGAGGCAATAAATGAGCAACCTTTAGTAAAAAATGCTAGCAAGCAAAATGCTAAAATTGTATGCAATCTGATACTTATCAGGCTGGTGCCAGGGTAAAGCCCATCTCTAAAAGCTCCTTGTTTAGCTCCTGGTTAAAGCTGGCTATCTCTGGTACTGACAAACAGAGCAGTGTCATGTGCAGCCTTCTGAGTGTTCTGTTCTCGTGATGTTAGGTGGTGACAAATCTGAAACAGGATTTGCATTGGAAAAGGAGATGAAAACCAAGGTTTGTATAGATCTGAGTTTATGCATGCCTCTCGGGTATGTACTATATAAAGCTAGCTTGAAAAAAAGACCCAAACAAATATTAATTCCAACCTCCCCTCCTGCTATTTGCAGAGGAAAATATGGCATAGATGCTGTCAGCCTGCAAGTGACAAGGCAAAAAATGTGTCTACACACTACTAAGACAAAACTGTGAGAAATGTGTTGTTTGCTCATCTATTTTATTTTTTAATTAATATTTTAAACTATTTTAACATTTCTACCTGTCTTTGTTCACCTTGAAGGTCTCTTATCGTAAAAACAAATTATTGCCGAGCAAAAATCCGCTGTTGAACAGAACACAGACTGCTACGTTGCAAAATAAATCACTAGGTAATTAAAAGCAGATTCTAATGAGAGAGTTCGAAGCACATTCTTCACACAGGTGGTAGTGGCTGATATGTGAATAAGGGGCAAGGTATTCCATACTGTGTTCTTACTGTAATCTTGTAAGAATGAGGTTTGTTCTCCTTTTTTGTTGGATCTTGGTATCAGCAGGAGGAAACATTTAAATGCACAGACGAGGCTTAGGGATCTGCATCAGTATAGGAGTATGTTTCTTCTTCAGCACCACCTCTCTACAGGGTTTTTACTTCGTCTGTCTTTCCAAAATGTCCCACACTAGTATGCAGGACCTGGCTCCTGTAATCTTCTGCTCCACTGCGAGGGGAAAGGGACAAGAGGAAATGGTCTCAGAGTGGTTTAGCATAGATATTAGGAAAAAATCCTGCACTGGAAGTGTAGTCAGGCATTGGAATAGGCTGTCCATGGAATCACTATCTCTGCAAATGTTCGAAAGCTGTGGTGGCCCCTGGGGACATGGTTTAGTGGTTAGCAAGGCAGCCCTGTGTTAGCAGTGGGACTCAATGATCTTAGAGGTCTTTTCCAACCTTGATGATTCTATGATCCTATCTTCCTGGAAGACAATTCATGTTCATTCCTGTGGGTCCAAATAACGCTTTTCCTGGGAACAGTCCCTTGGACTTCTATTATGCAGACATCTTGCATTTTCTGCCCACAACCTCTACCAAGTGCTGGTCAGTTGTCAACACCACATGAACTCACACCACCAGAGTTTCAGGTGTAAAGCTGTGAAAGACCTGTACCAAGCTGTCTTGATTGTGCAGCTGCTGAAAATTTTGAAGTTCACGTGGCTTCCTGGCATCTCAAGTTTTAGTGTTGGAGGACTGGAGGCGTTGATTGCCCTAAACGTGACGTCTTGAAGACTTCAGACCTCTGTCCTGCCATGTACTGTACCAAATGCATTCTGAAGCATACCTACGTTTTAAATTTCATTCTTACACTGTGGTTTTTCATAAACTGAAACTCTCCTTTAGAGTTCTGTCACCTTCTGTGTTTTATCAATGGCTCACGAAGAGCTGTCCTGTGTCTGGGGTTTATCTTCTAGCTGGGTGAAATTGAGGAGAAAACAGACCTAACAGTTCTCCAGGTACATTTTTTTAGCAAGTGTAGAAATAGCATTTTTACATGGAGAACATGATATGCAGACACTCTATCACACATAGTCATCTGGTGTACAGTAAAGCTCCAGCTGGTGGAGATGGAGGAAACTTGATATAGGTGACCAGAAATTCCATATCTGAACCTGTGTAACTGCGGCATGAGAGCTCTTGTCAGTATGCTCAGGTCTGCACGTCTTATTTCCACAAACCCATGTCTGAGTAACAGTCTTGAGGAATATGTACTTCCACCAACCAAACCATGAGGCAACACAGTTTTCTGGTAGCATCTTCTAAATCACCTCCATATCACTTGTGTGTGTCACAAATCACTGTTGCTGTTTGAGAAGCTTTGAGAGAACCGGTGTAAAAGACATGAGGATATTTGACAGAAAGAGGGTGTGTGATAGTGAGGGAAATGTTAGGGGAGGTAGGGAATGCAAGTGATGCAAAGAAATTGACATCTTTAAAACATACATAACATCTCTCAGTGCTGAATCCCACATTCTACCACTTCGAACACAAGATTAAAAAATAACATAGCATTTGGTCTGTGGAACAGGTCCTTCATCTTTTACTTAATTTGTTGGCTCAGTTTCAGGGGTTTCAGCAGAGTTGTATTGATTTCTGCCTCTTGAGAATCTGGCCTACCATGTTTGATCACATTGCTCTGCTTTTATGATTTACTTGGGATTTCAGGTCTGAGGATTCTCAGTCTATTGAGAAAGCAAGCATACAAAGTGGCCTAAAGGATATCTCAAATTGTGCTGGGTGTTATTTTTGGGAGTTAGGAAATATGAGAGAAAATGAAAAGCTACTGTTCTAATGCACTCTGTCCAGTGGCAGAGACCATATTTTCCCCTGAGCAGATGAATAAGACAATCACAGAAATATAAAACCGTTTGGGTTGGAACGGACCTCAAAGAACACCAAGTTCCAATCCCACTGCCTTGAGCAGGGACACCTTCAACTACACCAGACTTCTCAAGGCCCCATCCAAACTGGCCTTGAACACTTCCAGGGATGGAGCACCCATAACTTGTCTAGGCAACCTGTTCCAGGGCCTCACCATCCTAACAGTCAAAAATTTCTTCCTAATATTTAATCTATACCTGCCCCGTGTCAGCTTGAAGCCATGACTCCTCATCTTAACATGCACTTGTCCTACATGTTCCTCTCCATGTCTCTTAGACCCCCTTTAGGTACTGGGAGGGGCTCTAAGGTCTCCCTGGGGCCTTTACTTTTCCAGACTGAACAACCCCAGCTCTTTCAGTCTGTCTCCAGCCCTCTCAGCATCTTTGTGAAGTCCTTTGGACTTGCTCCAACAGGTTTGTGTTTCTTTCTGTGATTCAGACTGAAGTAATAGCAATGATCATGAGCAGGAGTCAGAATTTTCTGTGCAAACTGGACAAACCTTCATCAGCACTTCATTTTTAACGTTCTCTACAGTACATTTAATAATGTAATTCTCCAGTGCATCTGAATGTTTAAGCATACCTGCAAAGGAGAAAAGTCACTGGCTCATGCAAAATTGCTCTGAAGTATGTAATTAATTTTGATACACTGAAAATCCAACAGGCCTACACTGAATTATAATGTTGAGCTCTTTTATGGGCAATTTAATGCAGATAAGAAACTTTTTTCCTATTGTGCATACAGATGTTATCTAAGGTGGTGGTTGTTGGTTTAGACAAGATAAACTTATTGTCTTTTGGAACATATATGCATTTCTGACATTGTCTCCAGAACAGCAAAAGGTTTTATTAACACTGTGTGAGGTCCCAGGAGAAGCCTAAACATGGGAAAAAATACAGATTTAAAAATAAATTGCTAACTTCCTTGTCTGTGAGTGAAATGCCAGTTTCAAGGACTTCAGCAGAGGGCTTTTGCGTTTTCAGCACCTATCACATTTTTGCTTGAAAAGTGAAGAGTTGGAATCTTTTTCTTGACCTTTCATATTTACCTGTGTTCCATTTTTCAGGGTTGTGTGGCATACCTGATATTATGAGGAAATACTCATTTCTCTCTCACAAGCTGCTTTGTGCCCTTTGCGCAGCATGGAACTGTCTCCAGCCAAAGATCCGTTGCATGTGGGGTTTTACAGTCAGTGTTTGGCCTCTGAGCAACTCATGCAGCTGGTTGCTTATCTGCTCACTGGTGGGGTGGATTGAGGAGCAGAAAAGGCCTTGGCTCAGTGCAGGCCCTGCTCTGCAGTAATGAAAACACCCCTGTGTTATCAACACTGTTCTCAGCACAAACCCAAACATAGCCCATACTAACTCCCGTGAAGCAAATCAGCTCTATCCCAGCGAAAAGCAGCACACTGAATTAGTAAATGTTCAGTTAGCTCAGGCGTCCCTCTTTTTCGGTGTGGACACGGGGACATGTTTCAATGTCAGAGAAGAATGAAATCTTTTCATGTGAAATTGCTACCCACAGAGAAAGGTACTGATGATTAGGGCACTAAGTGACCCAGCAGCAGTAGCAATGTCACAGCTTGGTGAGGTGTGGCAATGCCTTGGTCGGGCAGCCTAGTACCTTAGCAAGAATTAAAAAAAAGATTAATAGAAAACAACTCTATGTCCAAAGGCAGTGTATGTGACCTCCAGTGCAAGATAATTTGCTGGGAGACAATAGCTAGAAGCTATATAGTATAGGCAGACAAAAAATGTACAGCAAGCCACAATGCGGGGGAAACTGCCTTTCCAGAGTTATTAATTGAAAGAACTCTTTTTAAGTAAAGACATTTTAAGCAAATACACAGTTGTCAAAGGTGAAGCCACTGCCTGAGCATTCTTACACCAATCAAGGAGTCACACTGAAGTACCTCCTAGGGTCAACAAAGAACCTGTGACTTGTCTAAAACTAGGAGCAATCTCACTTTATTCAATGACTTTTGAATTGTATGCTAGGAGTGTTTTCTGCATATGTGTAGCTTCAAAACATCAAGACAAAATGTCATGCTTGACTGCAAAGCTCCTGAATGATCTGGAAAACCACTAGCAGAAGGCAGACAGGCTGAGAAAAGTTGTGAATTGATTAATTTTCCCTAAAGAAGGCCTTGGCTTTCATTTGTGAAATGCTAACATGTAGTGACGCTTTTCCTCAGGTGCTCCTTACTCTAAGGTGAAAGGTTCACATTACTTTTGTTGAGGGCTATTAATGAGTCAAAGGAGACAAAAAGACCCAGCTCAAGGTTGGAAGCAGACAGGCTCCTTAGGGAGGCCATACCAGAGGAGTAAGAATGCTTGTGTCTTGCCAAAACTGCTTCTCCATTAAACCATTCAAATTGCATCCTGCAGGTTAAAATGGACTGTTTGCAGAGGAGCTCCAAAGCTGACGGACAGACAAGGGTTGCTGGTTGCTGGTTTATAGCAGCCTGCCCCAAAGACACCAGGTCAGGGGATGTTCCTCTCAGCATTGGGAGATTGAGGATGGAGACAGCAAGGGAAGCAAACACTTCTTTTAGGTCACAGAGAAAACAGGTGGTAGGGCTGTGACCTAAAAGCCGGGCTAGGGGAGTAATGGGCTTCTGAGAAGGGAGAATTGCTCTACCAGTGCTGTCAAATACTTTTGGTGCAGCAAATTCTGGCGATTTAGGGTAAGGGTTCTAGCTGTCTGTCCAAAAATATTCATATGAAACTGGGACAGAAGCTGGGTGTCTCGGGCTACTTCAGACTGCTTTGTAGAGTCAGAATACCATGACACCAGATTAGGTACTCTCAATAACTGAGCACAGTTTTGTCTTCTGCTTTGTGGTCCTAGCATTTTATTCACAGGAATGAATGCTGTTATACTGATGTCACAGTCCAGGAGATGAAACATATTAATGATTTTAGTGGCATGTGTAAAAATGAGCAGCACAAACCTCCTGTTGTTTGCACAAGAATAAGCAGGGAGCTTGGGTTTTGGCTTACTCAGGTGAATGAACAGTGCTGTTGAAGTGGGAGAATAATGGATGCAGGTGGTGGAATAGTTTAGCAGCACTAAATTATTCAGTAATGTTGATTCTGTTCCAGCAGCTTGTTAGCTAAAGCTGTTTGGAAAAATCACCATTCCCTCAAAAAATCTGCCAACATAGATTTACCTGAGAAAAGACCTTTGAAAATATAGGGGGCTTTTTATTTTTTCAATCTTTTGAAGGTATTTCCTGGTGGACTTATTCTTTCCATAAAATAAGACAGCAAGGGAGGAGGAACACTCCTCTTCTGAGAGTTATTTATTTATGTACTTTATTGATGGACTGTGGTGTTTCACTGAATGATGCTAAGGCAAAATTCCTTAAAATGAATGTTATGTTAAAAAAAGGGAATTAGACTCCACTATGGATTGATGGATTCATGTATTAATTGACTGTAACAGGTAGAATCAATCAAGTGATGCAGGTTGGAGAGGAGCCCTGGGGGTCTCTGGTCCCTTTTGTGGCCCAAATGTCCCTTTTGGATCAGGGCCATCTGATTCAGGTTGCTTGAGTTCAAACATCTGAAGCTTTACAAGTTCTCTGGAAGCTTTACAAGTTCTCTGGACTGCTGTGCTGGTGTTTGACCACTCTCATGGTGACCAGAGATCTCCTTTCCCCTAGGGTGAGTGCGGCTCTGCCCTCTCCACACCTTCCCTGAAGGTAGTTGGAAAAATTCAGTGTTAGCCAAATGCTTACACAATTTAACAGGTCTTCTGCGTTTCCCATTTGTCTAGGTTTGCACTGAATACCTTTGCTTGGATAACTGTGGATTTGTATCTTTTCTCTTGTCAAAAGTGGAAAAAATAACAATTTTCTGATAACCTTTCTGAAGATTCTGATCTTGCGAAACCAGTGTTAAAAAGATCAAAGCCTTAAACTTTAGCTGCATTTTTTTTCTACAGTCTGCCAAATTCTATTAGCTAAAGCATGGCCAAAATGTCACACTGTGTGAGAAAAGACAATGGAGGAGCATTTGCCAGCTGCTGTGTAAGCTCACTGACTTTAGTACAGCTTAAAGAAAAAATGGAATATCAACTATCAGGGGAAACAAAAAGGAGTGACTGTTCACCCAGCTGGGACACAGGGCAGCCTGTGGTTTTCTCTGCAGTAAGGATCCACTGCTTGGACAGGGGGAGGGATTGTTTAAACTTCTTTTCTTCAGTTTCCACTGCCAAACAGGGATATCTACTTTAGAAAGTCCTGTAAAAAACTATGGCTTCAATAGCTGCGGAGGAGATTGCTGCAGCTCACGATTTTGCTGCATGCAGGTTCCTTGCAATATATATATCTATCTAAGAGAAAAAACATTTCTCTGGGAGAGACCACCCACATTGTCAGTGACACCAAAGACAACTGGTGCATGGCCGTAGCCAAGAAATACCAGGTTTCTTCAATTCCATACCCAGAAGCCCCACCTTCATTCTGTTTGGTCCCCTGGTTTTAAAAAACTCTCCTTTGTTTGAGGAATCCAATCCATGTCTTCTTTGCACTTCACACCTTTTGGAAATGAATTTTCATGAACTCTGAAAAACAACTTCTAACTGAAATTAAAGTACTGGAAGATGGCATGTTTAGATTATACATCAGGAAGAAAGTCTTGATTATGAGGATGGTGAAACACCAGCACAGGCTGCCGAGAGAAGCCGTGGGTGCCGCACCCCTGGAATTGTTTATGGCCAGGTTGAACGTGGCTCTTGCATCCTGGTCTAGTGGAAGGTGTCCCTGCCCACGGCTGCAGGGTTGGAACAAGATGGTTTTTAAGGTCCCTTCCAACCCAAACCATTCTGTGATTCTATGATTCCAAATATCTTTTGAAGTCAGGGCTTTCATCCCCCAAAATAACATTCTCTGGTGGAAATAATTTGTTGAGAGTCAAGCAAATCCTCATCAAACAATTTCAAACACACTTTCTTTTTCTTAGGAAGGACTGATGTTATCATCAAGGTCTGGTAATTGCCATTAGCACATGAATGCCACAGCTTGAGTGTGACATACACATATTGTATCATTTTAAAATTTCACAGCTCTGAACACACTTGTGTGGCTGGGGTTTTATTCATTCATGCTGTGTGTTGCCTCTAGCTTACTCCTTTCTGCAATGTGGTTTTACTGGTTATTAGATTTCTTTCTCATCATAAATTTAACACTTTTTTTTTCCCTAAATAATGAACAGTGTGTCTTAATATTTGGACTTGTAACTGTTCTGACAGAATTTCAGGTATCTGATAACTAGTGAGTGGGAATAAAGTGAATTTGTTTAAACTGAGACAGTCAGTGAGAAAAACCCACCTAGATGCTAAGAGAAATGAGTGTTGCCTTTCTGCGAAACATTATTTTGTTTTGTTGGTAGAACTGACGAATAAACTGTCAAAACTCTTTCATGCCTTACCATGTGGTTCCCAGAATAATTATTTTAGAGGAGGAATTATTCATGCACAGTTCTGGCATGTCAGAAGTCTAGCGCTGTTTTCTGGACTTCAGTGAAAATCTTTAAAATACCTTTGTCTGGGTGATCCTTGCTGATTTTTAGCAGACAGCTTGAAAATGGCAGATTGCACAAAATTTTTCTTTTGTGATTGTATTCAAAGTATCTCCTGATGTGTCCCTCACGTTCCTGGAGCTTGCAGGAGTTTCCAGGTCCCCTGAATACCTCAGGACAGATATTTGTTTATCTCAGGAGGGCATGCCAGTGAGAAAAGGAGCAGAATGTCACTTTACCTCGACAGTTTGTGCAGGCACAAAGGCTGCCAGGGAGGAAAGGAGATTGTTGCTGTGCTGAGATTTTAATGACTGGAGTCCAACTTTGCTGACGTGGCCCACAACCAGGTAATCCCTATCCAAATGCAGGTGCATAAGGTGGTATCAGGTTTTTTGAAATCTTCTTCTCAAGAACCTCCGTAGAGATCCTTGCTGCTTCAGCAATGGAAAACACTTACCGTGCCACAGACAGACAGAAGAGGAAAACTGCCATCCTGAAAATCCTAAAAGTCTGTGACAGTGAATGGAACAAAAAACCGGTGGATGTCTAGTGCTGTTCAGATGTCATAGAATCGTGGGGTAATTTGGGGTTGGGAGCGACCTCTAACCCCCTTGCCATGAGCACTGACATAATCAACCAGACCAGGTTGCTCAGAGATCCATCCAATCTGACTGCAAATGTTTCTAGGGACGGGGTCATGGGTGTCCTACCCTGTTTTATCTCAGTGATGTCCACTTTAGTGCCAGCTTTTAGGAAACAGAGACTGACCCACAAGGAGCCATCATCCTTTCACCAGCTGTTGCAGGTAAGGTCTTGCACACCAGTGCAGAAGAAAGGGAAGTTGCTTCCTTATAGCTAATCGTGCCATTAATGTCATCACTCCAACTAATCATCTCCAAAACTAGCAAAAGTCTGGGAAACTAGCACTTTAATCTGGGAAGGGGAGAATATTTGGAAGTAGTGTAAAATAGTGAAGTTTAAATCAATGCATGTCATCTTTGTGTTCTTGAACCATCCATGCTACCGTGTGCAGAGCAACCTGCATACCAGATGAGAGTTCCTTTAAAATTTAAGCTTTTCTGGATTTTTAGTACCTGAAGCAGGTAGACTGCATGTATCCTGGGTGTCACCTCTCTTGCCTCCTGCCGTTCCTGCATAGATCCATGACGTCTGTCTCAGTTTCTGTGCATGGATGTATTGCACTGCAGGTTTAAATGACAGGTTCATCCTCTCCCGACAAATCTTAACAGACTGGTTCTAAAAATATTTTTTCATCTTAGAGTAACTAAAATCCAATTAAGTAAGTGAGAAGAAGAAAAACATTTTTTTTACCACCCTGCCAGAATAAATTAATTTTTGTGGGAGTGTGTGTGTGTGTCAGAGCAATACACAAACATTTGTCACTGGCCCATCATTTGCATACAAACTGCTTGGCATAGTGGTAGTCAGCACAAGCTCTGCTTGGGCAAAGCCTTGCCTGACCTCCACAGTCACTTAAATAACATTCTTTGTGACCCATTCTCTTGCACATTCAAAATGGGAGGATTCCTCTAGTTCCTTCTGCTTGGCAAAGCTTCCTGCCTCAATATGCCACCAGACAGAAAACAATCTTTTTTCCTTGAAGATGAGTTGTCAGTGGTATAAGTGTACTGTGCCAGGTTCATAAGGAGTGTTTGTCAGAAAACAGCACCTCCAGTCACTTTTCATCCATTGCTGAATCACTCGTCATGTTTAGAGAATTGAGGAGATGTTTTAGCTGCTTTACGTCACTTGTGCAGATGTCTCTCTGAGAGCAAACATCTCAGTGGAGACCAGTGTCTTTTAGGGTACTGATGGACCCACTGGTGTAGCAGGACTGTAACTCAAATTGCATGGGTCTAGGATGGTCACAGGTTTGGACATGGCAAGTAGGTGAGATAGCCAAAACAGTGGGTTCAAAGGCAGCCAAAGCTGAAATTAATAATGGACAGTATTGTAGTGTAATTCTGTTACTTGCCCTGGTGCAAATTCAACAACGGCTTGAGTAGCTGCCCAGGTTTGATTCCTCAGTCAGAGTTTGCCAGTTTTCCAATTCCCAGCACATGCAGGACATGCTGGGTAAATTTTCCTAGGAAGTCTTTTTGTTTCTTTGCTTATCAATCTGTTTTATTTTGTTGGTGGTTTTTTTTTTTCCTTTTCTGCTCAAAATGGCTTTAGGAGTGGTATTTAAATGGGTAGTGTGGGAGTCAAGTTGTGAGTAAAGAACAGGCATCGAAGAGTGACGAGGAAAACAGCGTGTTAAGCTATAAGCAGTACCTGGCAATTTTCACTAGGAGAAGTACAGCACATGACTGCATTTTTCATCTCCAGCCACAAAGGATGCAGAGGGTGTATCAGTAATTTACAGCTTGCAAGGAGACGGCACAGCCGGCTTCTGTTTTGACACATCAGGCTGCCAGATTTAACACATTGGCAATAAGGTGGTTTTTATCTAAGATTTCTACACTAAATTAATTAGCAATTATGTTACACTGTTCTTGCACTCTGCTGAACTCATAAGAAGTGAGAGGTGCTCTGGAGGATTTGGTGCCAGAGGAGCCTGTGCATTCTCTAGGAGTAACATATTCATCCTGCGACCACAACACGTGTTTTGGAGTACATCTACCAGCTAAGAGTACCTGTGCTAACCCTGTTTGGATTAGATGCATCTTTTGGGCAAAGCACAAGGTCTGAAGGTTCAAATCTCTTGCCTTTGGCTAATAGACTTCGTCAGAGAATATTCCCTTCTTTCTTTTGAAGAAAATTTTCTGTTACCTTGCCCTTCTTGAATAGGACTAAACACATTTCTAAAAACCTTCAAAACATGTATGTAGACCACATGTGAAACAGATTTCTCATAGGCAAGAAATTGAAGGTTCTTGCACTGCGTTGTTTTACAGGTGGTCCAAACACGTCTTACAAAAATTGAGGTTTCTGTATGTAACAATACCAGAAATAGCTATCAGAAGAATTAGCTGTTTGGATTGCACAAAAGCGTGGAGAAAGCAAAGTATGAAATCTTAGAATAATCACTTACGAAGTTCATATTCATACATTTAAAAATCTGACGCATTCTGCCAAACTGGTGTCTGCAGGAATGAATCTGATTGCACTCTACATTCTTATTTGATGCCTCTCTCAATTCTCATAAGAAAACATAGATTCGTGTTCTGTAATTAAGGACAGAATTGTGTCTTAGAGCTGATGCTGCAGTGGAGGTCCGAATGGTCACAGCATAGGGTGAAGGAATGGCAATACTGATGTAATACAACATTACATATGGCAATACTGACACTGGAAGGTGTTTATGGATTTTTCTTGGCATATTGTGTCAGATGCTCCAGCTAAATACTGAATTAATTCTTCAAAGACGTATCTTATACTGCTCATATGACTAATTATCAGTTTACAGTCTGTTGCTTGTTTTTCTCCTATATTAACTTATGACAGAAATATTTGAAGTCTAGCACCAAAACAGGCTACTTTGGGATATTTCGTGCTGGTAAAGGAAGGATAACAGATACCCAAAAATAAATACAACCTTGTCTGTAAGAATGTGAACCTTTTGTTGAGTTAACTGTGTTTATAGCACAAGCTGTGATTTAGCTTAGGAGTGTGGTAATACAAGAATGCTTGCTTACTGGCAGCTGGGGAGGTAAGGGGCAGCATTCTTGATGGCCAGTAAATACTTGAACTGTGTTTGCCTGAACCCTCACAGCAATATGAGACGGAACAGGGAATGTACTTCAGGGTAATTATGATACTTTCCGAGTGATTAAAGTGATTCTGCTTTTGACCTTTGGCCTTTCATGTTATCACATTGTTCATGGTGCGCTAATAATCTCACAAAAATTCATGGCTTGTCATGTCTCATTGCTTGAGCAAGGTGTGCCACGCCATGAGTTGTAATTATAATTATGCTGTTCTGTGCTGTGAAAATGTAAACCCTGCGAGCTAGGCCCCCAGATTAATGAGCTCAAAGGAGCCCAAGAAAGAATTTCCTCTAGACAGATAACATTATTTTCTCCAGATGAGGGCAAAACTGTCCGGTTCCAGCTCTGTGCACACCCACACATCCCTCCTGCAGGTCTTCCAAAAGGACTCTTGATATTGCAGGTGGCTTTCTTTTGTTTTGTCTGTGCTTGCTTTTACTATTTTTTTTTGTTTTAAGTGAGAAAGCAAATTAAAGCGCTGGAATAACTGCATAAAGTAATCACAGGCTACATCTCTTTCCCAGACTTACCTGTTTTTCTCTCAAAACACTGTTCTTTCAGTGCTCATCTGTCCTGTTGAAAGAAGTGGATTAAAGCACAGACAACAGGTCTAGGAAAGGGACAGATTTTGAAAGTATGTTGCAGACAGAGAGTTAACAGAGAAAATATGACATGAAAAATCAAAAGACAGGAATTCACACTTATCTCCTGCAGGTGCCAATACATGTGAAAGCCTTACTGGGCAGCCCAGCAAAGATCACTATAAGAGAGAATAAATCATGAGCCTTTCTGAAGTGGTTCATGTGGGTTTCATTGTTGGTGGATCTGGCTGGTGCATGACGATGTGTGCCTGTGATTTTGAATTTTCTGGATGTTCTGGAAGCTGGCCAGCTCCTAAGTCCCCGCACAGCTGCCCACTCACCTGTGGGTCGAGGAGAAATTAGAAGGAAGGCAAAAGGACTCATGCATTGAGATAAAGGTGGAGCAAAAGCTGTGTGCACCAGCAAAGCAAAGAAGGGATTTATTCATCTCTTCCCATTGGCAGGCAGAAGTTTAGCCACTTGATGGAGAGCAGGGCCTTAGCAGATGTAGTGGCTGCTTAGCAAGTGGAAGACAAAGGCCATAACATAACCACAAGTGTTATTGCTTCCTCCTCTTCTTGAGCTTTTATTGCAGATCACAACTTTCTATAGCACAGAGTATTGCTGTGGTCATTGCACAGCACTGTCCCAGCTGTGTCCCCTGTTAACTTCTTGCCCACAGGAGGGCAAAGTGGCAGCCTGAGAAGCAGAGAAAGCCTTAACCCTGTGCAAGCACTATTGGGCAACAGTCAAAAAACTCAGTCTGCTATCCAGGCTGTTTCAGTAACAAAACCTAAACGCAGCAACTTATGGACGGCTGTGAAGAAAATTAACTCTGTCCCAGCCAGACCCAGTACAATCTCCACCTTCTGTTTCGTGTCATTTGGATCATGCTCAGGTCCTCCACTATCAGACAGATACTCATCAGCCACCCCCCCTCTTCCCAACCTTTTTTCTATAGCCCTGTATCCTTCCCTTGCTTTATGGACCACCCTCATCAAATCTCCACGAATGCCCATTGGCTTCATTTAGCCCATGTCCTGGGCTCCATCTGTTGTGGTGGTCACTCAGGACAGGAGAGGTGGCATGTCTTGTGGAGTTTTTGGGCTGCGAAGGCAGCTCAGCTTGGGCTGCCACTGCACTTGCCCAGTTTCTTGGGAGGCTTGTCCTTCCATTGGCTTGAGTGGATCCTGCTACAGTGCTTTCTGTGACATACGAATCAAATCATGAAATAAAACAGCTTAAACATGGAACCATTATATTTGGATAAATCTGGTCCCTTCAGATAGATCTGGTGTCTCCTCTCGCTTAGACTAGATAGGAAGAGGGCTAGTCAAGCCATGATTGAAATTGTGACAGGCATCCCAAACTACTACTTAGTGATAGTTGAAGTCTTTTGTCTTCAGAGGATAAAACACTTTCATAATGGAGAAAGAAGTATCTCTCTCAACCCAGGTATTGTCTTATAATAAATAAATAAATAAAGCACAACTTAGTATATGCATCCCCCCAGGAATACATGTCACATACTTTCTGTACGAAGCTAAGATCAATAAGTGAATACTAAAAACATTATAATGTTGTTAAATGACAATACTTTCAGTGATAACTATTTAATATATGAGTATATAGCTATATGAATTGATTGTTCAAGAATTTCTGTTCTTGGTTTAAGAACCATAGAAACAAAAAATCAATGTAGCTTGTGCACAACAAAAGACAAAAGAAATATTTAAGGCCATCAAAGAGAAAATTAATTTATTCTAGGAATTTTTTTTCAATTAATGATTTTAAAAGAACATCTGATAACTATAGAGTTTAAAAATAGTATAATCTGGAATTGTTAGAATAGTAATTAGTATCAAGGTACACACTGATGTTAACTAGTCTCGCTACTAATTTCAGCTCTTAAACAAAAATTAGAGTTTTAGCTTCTTTTTTTCACAGTTGCTGAGTATATAAAAATAAAACTTCCCAAGAGCAGATTGACTCATTCAAGTGATTTGACTCATTCAGTCACTGATTGAAGCACATTACCAGTTTACAGACAGGTTTGTGGAAACTGCACACAAACCTTTACCCCTAATTAGATTATACCAGAAGCAGATAATGGTTTTATGGTCTGCTTCTCATCATCTTATTAAACATAACACCATATGGACTGGAAACAAGGTGGTTTCAAATAATCCTACATGGGATCATATAATGGTTGGAAGCAGTCTGTGAGTTTCTCTTCAGAGGAACATATTTAGGAAGTTTTTCCTGATCCTTTAGTTGTTCTGAAATGTCCATATTTTCAATAGCTTTTTAAATGAGATTTTGCCACTCAAGATAGCCAGCAGCAAATTAATCCCATGGAGTCCAGCTGTTCTTGCCTTTCAGTTGTGTTAATGAGGGTGGAGAGGTTGGAGAACTGCTTTCACCAGTTGCAATTGTACCCACAGCTGCATTACATTTTATGACACAGACTTTTCCAGTCTTTGAACAAAATACTTGATTTTCTTTCTTTAAATTTAATGAAGAGACTGGGACCAAAGAAACATAGTTCCAATATTTCGTATCTCTTGGATGTTGGCATAAATAGCTTTGGGAATGTGGAGTGACTGGAAAGACAACAGAAAGAAACCAGTCAAGCAGCTCCACCAGCCTCTCTCTCTGAACGGACTGTCAATACCAATAAACAAAATGCTTGATCATTGCTACCAGACCAGTTTTAGTCTCATCCTAAAATGGTTGTCCAGTGTTAGCACTTGTGGTCTCTGTTCTATTGATTTATGATGAGAGGATGTGTTTTTATTCCAAGAGGATCTCCTTTCAAGGCGTGATGAGCTCAGAACATTTGCTAAGTGCTTCCAGCTCTGGAGTGGGGAAGTCATGTCTTTAGTACTCTGCTAATGTGGACAATATGACCCATACAGCAAACTGAGATGCCAACACTTAGTTTTTGTAGTTGCTCTTGCAAATGAAAAGGACTTAGAGGTTTTTCTAGGAACCAAATCTTTCTTAAGCCAGGGACACAGAGCTTGCATGCAACTGCATAGCATTGTAAAAAGTTACCATGCCTTCTGCGAAATTGCTTCTGAGAGGGGCTCGAGCCTTGCTGATTAACACACCTAGTGCAGGGTGTGCAGCTGCAGTGCAAGCTGCAGGTTGTGCCCTGGATGGGGGGAGATGGCTGGAGCTCCAGGCAACGAGCCGGGAATGGGGGCTGACCCTTTGCACAAGGGGCACGGGCACCTGGAGCACTGGCCAGGGAGGGGCTGTCGGTCACCCAGAGACTCCACAGGAGCCAGTGAACAGCAGAAGACCCCAAACACAAAATCACAATTGGGATGGATGCACAGGCTGTGAGGATATGAAAGTCCAAGGGTACCTTTATTGGGGGTCCCTCCCCAGAGGTCCCAGCTTGAGCTGTTGTTTATTGTGCTGCTGATCATGGTTAAATGAACTTAAGGAGCCAGGTGTCTGGGACTCTGCTGGGAAAACCTGGGATTGAGACAGTATGAGAAACTTGTCTGACTGTGCAAGAGTGTGCAGCGAATCAAGTGAGGCACTTGTCAAGTCACTGGAGCCACCAGTGCAAAGGGGCTTCAGTTCCAGCAGTGACAATCTCAGGTGCTGCAGGTGTGACTCCATTTCCCATTTCTTTCCTGGCTGCAGGATCAGGCGTTATTCTTCCCCTGTCTTATCTCCACAAACTTCTCTGAGTTACAGGTATTTTTAAATACTATTCTGTCCATGAGCAGTGTGTCTCCACTCCTACCTTTTAAACTTCTGTTAGGCTATTAATGAAAATTCAGAAAAAGTTGGGAGAAAGTGACTACCTGGTTTGAAAACCACAAGTGCAGCTGTGAAATTATAACTTCCAGATGAAGAGGAAGAAGTTGGCATTTTTAGCCTTTCCAAGTGAAGATTTTGGCACAGGGCCTCATGTTCACTATATCGTTTTATTAAAGGTGGCCTACTTACGTCAAAAGCTGAACGTTTTCATTCAAGTTTGCTCCCCAAAAATATTTCTAAACCTCATGCAAAAGGAAAACCCATTCTCTAATCCTGTATTGGGGATTTTTTTTTTCTCAGATCTGAGAGCTGGCTTTGTACATGGATGATGGGCTCTAAGCTATTTTTGGATGACAGGAAGGCTCTTTAGACAAGCTTTTCACATTGGTGTGACTATTGTGTGTGATCTTATACACAGGAAAATACTTGTCTGCCATTTTCTGACATTCTGCTAAAATTGACTTGAAATATGTTAAGATTATCACTCTTGTATAAATCATATTCTATTTATGAGTAAACACTGCTATAGAAGTGCAGGTGCCTACAGGGTATAAACACACCCAACCACCCCACATTGTTTTGACTGTAAAAGAAGAGGGCAGCGTTGAAGAGTATTCTAAAAACAATGTAAAAATGAAAGCAGCAATTTATTAAAAAACATAAAATGTTTATGGATGCTGGCAAAATTAAAAACCCATTTGGAATTCTCCTGAGGAAAATGAAACAAACTCAGAGGAGAATATACAGAAATCTTATTCTTTTCTTTTTGTAGAAGTGGGTAAATTCTGCAAGGATTTTGGAACAAATGTCATCAGAAATGTCACTATGTATAATAGTGCATTACTTTAATGACTGTGTTGTTCTAGTTCCACTCATGAAAGCTGGATATTTTTATTCTTCCCTGAAGTTTTGATTTGTGAGATATGAATGCTTTAAGTAAGTGGATTCTTGAACTGTAGTAATGCACACTACAGATGCGTAGGTTCTTCTGGCAAGAAAATTGAAGCTTCTCTAGTTACAATAGATTAAATTACCACTCTTGAGTGGATGGGTTTCTGAAACTTGCCAGACAACATTCTAAAACTTACTTACTTTATGCCTTAGTTAAAATTACCATCCAGCTTTGAGCAGCTGAATGATGGTCTCTGTTGTATTTTCATGAAAACCCAGTGGTAAAAGATAGAAATTTCTGTTTCCTAACCTTCTAAAGACCATGATAAAGCCTATTCTGTATACCTCAACATTTCTCTGAAGTCAATTATAGGCTGACTTTTAAAGCGAGATATGTAGAATTTTAATGCAGTTCCATCCAATTTTATATTTCTTAATATTTTATAGAAGTTGAAGCCTTTGCAACACAGATATGTGCATGATGTGGAAACAACTTATTAATAAGTCAGTAACAGAGCCGAGAATGAAATGCAAACTAATTGCTCAAACTGCTCTAATTGCTAAATGAAAGCTCTTCCCTACCATGGAAAATGTACAGATGGAGAGGGAATTGTAATAGCATCTCTCTGTAGGGCAAACAAAATGCATCAGATGCACACGCTTGGGGTCAAACAATATCATTATCTTTCTTTCGGTGTGTGCTAGTTGAGATGCAATCCTGTTCCTTTTTTCCAGGAAAAAAGGCCTATCTTGTCATTACACTACCAATTTCTAAAGCACTATCTTTTTTCAAGTACATAATCGAAAGGTCAAATGACACGGCACTCAACGAGCCCACTCCACTTAATTCATTCTTCAGAGTAAATCAAGTGGGATTGTCTTTAAAGAAAAAAATGCTTACCATGGCTTCTCAAAACCCTCAGTAGTTTTCAGCAGTACTTGAGTCCAGCTGCAAGAGCAAGAGTCATTAATAGTCAGCAGTAAACAAAATGTCTCAGCTGTTTTTCCAGTGGGTGTTTTAAGAACTGACAAATTGATGTGCATGTTGTTAATCTCCAAGCCCTTCTTCAGTTTTCTCTGATGGTTTCCCCTCCATTTCCTTCTGTCCTTTGGTAACGAGATGCGACTCAGGACTTAAAAAAAAACCAAAACAGTTAAAGGTCAATAGACACCAAGTCAATTAAAAAAGAGACCTAACAGCCAAATACCACTGGCGGACTTTCTGATTAAATATTACACACTGTTTTGTACTGTATAGATGAAAAGAGTGTAGGAATGGGAAAGAGATTAGCTATGAATTGGCACCTACAGTGTCTTTGAGGAATGGGAACCTTTCTGAGCCTCCACAGCCCCAAGAATTGGTGAGCTTGGCCAGAACCTTGTGCTGTAAGTCATACAAACCGCAGCAAAAACCATGCATTTGTTTTGGGGCAGCTGTTTCGCTGTGCTGTCTTTTGCCAGCTATGTTGTCTAACAAGGATTACTTAAATACCCTTGTTAAATCAGACTCCTCATTTAGACTATGCCCCAGCTTGCTGGAAAACATTGACCTGGGGAGTTTTTGATCAAAATATCAGCAGAAGTTCCATGAGCCCTTGCTAAATCCAAGGAAGGATTACAGCTAAGCATGATTTTCCTCTGGAAGATTTGGAATAAAAAGTGAAGTAGGAGCAAATACTTCCTAAAATCTGAAAATGCAGCTTGAAATCAGAACAAAGCAATTATCCTTCTGTGATTCCCATTCATGGGTTTTCTGCTGCTAAGCTACAACCAATATCAAATAAGTAATAGTGAACTGTGGAAAGTCAAGACCATAAGAAATTATATTTAATTTGTCTCCACTTAGGACATAGAGACCATGCAAACTTAGCCTACAACTTCTTCAAACTTTAAAATTCATTCTTGCTGCGCTCCATGAAGGTGAGAAATCTCAGTAGTCCATGAGGTTACAAAAACTTCTTGTGACATTGAATAGGCAGTGCGTGGTAGAATGAAATATTTGCCTCTTTTTCTTCATCTCAAAGAATGAATAATTCTGCTGTCATTTGCAAAAGAATTTCGTGGGAGTTAATTAATTAAATGTCAATAGACTTACTGTTTTATAAAAAAAATCCTTATTTTTTAATGAATTTACTATTGTTACAGAAACATCAAACCAGAGAAGAGCTTGATCCACATTTTTTTGGTAAAGCTCAGATTTCTTAAAAAGCCTTAGATTCTAATAATGAGCTTATGAATTTGCAAAACTGTTAATATCATCTTTTCTGCAAATCCAGGGATAACAGATCTTTTTCTAGTCTTGTGCTTTTTTTTGACTTCTCTAGTTGGAGATGCATGTTTCAAGGTAGACTTTTCTTTTGCTTTCACACAAGTTCATTGATACCAACACCATTTTTCCCGACTAGAGAAAGGCTGAGGTTGTCCAGGTTATATATCTATGAATTTATATCCATATCTAGAGAGCAGGAAGGATGTTGGACCTTCCTAACTATTCAGCTTTGCTGGAGAGCTGGCGCTGCACATCTTTCGAGGTACTGGGAATGCCAGCACTGAAGTTTCTGCCTGTGCCAGGAGTCATAGTGACCCTTAGCTTGAAATGTGGAAGGATTCAGTGCAGCAAGACTCATGTCTGGACTTCAGGTTGGTTGAGACCTGGGGCTCTGGATATGGGTGTTGGTTCCATTTCTAGCTGCAGGTGCTGCAGAAGATGTGGCAGTTCAACAGCTACTCCTGTCTGGATTCTGCAGTTTAGGTACAGCCTCCCTCTGTGGTTGTTTTTTTTTATTACTTTGGGTTATTCGTCATTTTAGTTCTGTAGAGAGCCCCTGCAGGAGCTGACAGCTATTCTTTGATATGTCACACATCATTATTTATGGGCAGTTATATCCCAGTCTTCAGAATTAAGATAGAAAGTAAAGCATAGGTACCCTTAAAATACTTATACTTTCTACATTTATTTTTGAAATGCTGGAGCCTATGGATGGAAAAGTCACTGTCAGAAAACTACTAAAGTAGGGCAAACTACAATTTCAGGTCTAAAGCATCCCAAAGATTGATATAAAGACCTCTTGTTTTGTTTTGTTTTGTTTTGTTTTGTTTTTGTAAATCAGCATTGTACAGTGAAAAGAAGAAAAACTTTGCACGAGGAAACTCTTCACTTTCTGACGTTTGTGGATTTGGGATGGCCTCAAACAGAAGCATTGTTCAAAGTTAAGGCAGTCTTTCTTACGTGTTGTGCTGTGTGAGGTGTCAGAGCTACTCTGGGCCTGCAGCATGTCCCTGCCTTCCAGATGCCTTGTGATTGCACACAGTGTAACCCAGGTGATGAGGAGACCCAGGCTCAGACTGATGCATTTACTTTGCAACTGGATTAATGTTGGTTGTTTTCACC
>VZRJ01004642.1:71904-95899 GCA_013397565.1 Ptilonorhynchus violaceus | reverse complement strand
ACCTCACTTTCTTCCACCAAGACAAGAAAAGGATAGCTCTTTTTGGGGCATTTTTGTGTCTTGCATGTGAGGTAACACTGAATTGTGGCCTGCAGTGATTGAATTCTGCTGAAACAGGAATCTGTTCCAGCACCCACACATGGAAGCCACTCTGGCACTTGATGATTCACAGTTCAACTCAAGTTTTCTATGAAAACCATGAAATTTTGGGGTTTTTTTTGCTAGGTTCACTAGCTAGTTTTTTTGCTGGTTTTGTTCA
The DNA here is from genome assembly GCA_013397565.1 of Ptilonorhynchus violaceus. Taxonomy (NCBI): domain Eukaryota; kingdom Metazoa; phylum Chordata; class Aves; order Passeriformes; family Ptilonorhynchidae; genus Ptilonorhynchus; species Ptilonorhynchus violaceus. The sequence goes on along the minus strand of VZRJ01004642.1, from coordinate 95,640 downwards.
CTTCATCTGCTTCTTCCACAAGCAAAGATTGTTGGAAATAGACATCTGTCTCTATTATATCTAGAGATCCCTGGAAGAGTTCAAAGCCAGGTTGGACAGGGCTTTTAACAAGCTGGTTTGGGGGAATGTGTTCCTGCTCATGACAAGAGTGTTGCAACAACACAATCTTTAAGATCCCTTCTAACCAAAACCATTCTGTGATTCTATGACCTCCAATATCAAAAGCATAGAAAAGGTGTAATTATAAATGTTAAAAAAAATTTTATCTAGATAAACTTCATAACCTTGCTGCATCACCTATGAACCAGGATATAACATCTCTCTTTCCCCCTCCAATTATCCCTCTTATTTTGTTGTGTTTATGATTATTATGCTATTTAACACTTTTTAAAGAGTGATGTTTTATAACTTTTTTTAAAAAAGATGTGGGAGGAGGGATATCACCAGTCTTTAGAAGGGTGTTTCCCTGCTTGTACATCTTTGCTGCATATCCCAAGGGAGTTGTTTGCTATGTGAAGATGAGAAGGTCAGAAACTAAGGTTGCCTTGTTTAAGTCTGTGTCTTGAGCAAGTTAGTGATCTCTGTGTGCAGTTTGCAGAATGTCATAGGCAAACCTGGACTTTGTGAGAAGAATTCAGCTTTGCACTGCCCAACTCCTTGCTGGATCATGTGGGATGCAGCTGCTTCTTGGCTGATACTGAGCTGCTTTGCCAAGCGAGGAGGGAGTGCTGAACCAGGGCTTGGAGGACCTGCTGCATGGCTGAGATTGAGGCTTCCTGTGTGGTAAGAGGGTTTCCTCCAGTGCCTTCCTGCCCCTTGTTTGCTCACTCAATCTTCTCTGCAGGTTTTGGCACTCAAAATCTCCACACAAACGCTTGTACTCAGGTTGAACTAGCTGTGGATATGGTGGATATCGTTATGGTGGATAGGAATGATTCGCTTAAAAAAACCAGCAAAACTTGGTTCCTGTTCAAAAGCAATTATGGATCAGGAATAGTGTGGCCAGCAGGACCAGGGCAGTGATCACCTCTTTGTACTGGCATTGGTGAGGCTGCACATCAAATGCTGGGTTTAGTTTTGGGCCACTCACCACAAGAGAGACATCATGGTGCTGGAGCATGTCCAGAGAAAGGCAACGGAGCTGGGGAAGGCTCTGGAGCACAAGTCTGATGAGGAGCAACTGAGGGAGCTGGGGTTGTTTAGCCTGAAGAAAAGGAAGATCAGGGTGGGCCTTCTCACCCTCTACAGCTCCCTGAGAGGAAGTCATAGCCATGCGAGGGTCGGCCTCTTCTATCAGTTAATAAGTGACGGGATGAGAGGAAACAGGTTGGCTATGATGAAAAACTTCTTCACCAAAAGTGTTTTCAGGCACTGGAACAGGCTGCCCAGGGCAGTGATGAAGTCACTAATGCTGGAGTTATTTAGAAAATGTGTACGTGTGTCACTTGGGTACATTGCTTGATGGCGAGTATGGCCAGCTTAGATTTACAGTTGGACTTGATGAACATGGAGGTTTTTTCCATCTTTAATGATTCTATGGTTCTATGATTTATCCACCTGTCTAGATATTTTGTTCTGATATAAGTCAATCTACATTAACAGTTCCTACCTGCATTTAGCTCTACTGCTTCAGAGGAGAAGCCACAGCCTGTCTACTTCCTTATTTCTACAAGGTTAATTTGACTGACCAGATACAGCCATCTGAAGTGAGTTAAATCTAATTGCAGTCTGACGAAAACTTAGTTCCCATACCTACAAGCATCCCATACTACTGGTTCAGAGCACCTGGTGTTGCCATACAGACTGTCAAGAAGGAGCTACTCCCTTCACAAAACTCATTTGGCATTGTGCTGTCAGAGGTGGGAATAATGACAACATAAGCATAATAATGTCTATGTAGTTGCTGTTTCTCTCATAGGTCTCCCTCATGGCCAGACTGATGTGGCATCACTTGGTGCTGCTGAGGGCAGGCCTGTTTCAAGTGGAACCATCACACAAGCAGTAAAGCCTTTGCTCCAGACTCGGCTTGACTGGTGTATGGATTCCTCGAGTGGGAACTTCAATGCCTTGGGGCAAATGCAGTAAATTGTACTCAATTCACTTACTCTGCTAAATCCTTTGAAATTCTTATGAGGCTGTGGGATAGCAGTGATCCTTATGCAAATTAAAACAACATGCTAAAACTCAGCAGAGAGGCACTTTTAGATACAGAACTCTTGCAGAGTAGTGAGAAATGGTTCATGTTTTCCCTTAGCAGACAAGGGCAAGGGTTTGCTTCATAGTTCATCACTCAGCTACTGTCTTTTGCTGAATTAGTACCAGTGTTGCTCAGGACTTTGATCTGCCCCTTTAGTGTAAGTCACTCTAAACCATCTCTTGAGAGATGCCGAGGGTGAAGTTGGTAGACATTAAGCTTATAGAAATAAAATAATCTATTTGCCAAGGAATGCTGTGGGAGTAAATCAAGTGGGAACATTTGCAATTTGTAAAATTTAGGAGCTAGATCAAGGCAGGCAGGGATTTAATTGAATTCTTTGACTGTAAATCTTAGATCAAAAAAAGATGTTTCACTTGGTCCGAGATTAAAGATCTCATCTTCTAAGTAAGATTTAGGGTTTCCTAGTGAAAAGTGAAACAGAGATCAACAACAGGAGCTGTGGGAGGATGGATGGAGACATACCCACAGTTATTTTCTGAAAGGTGTGTGGCAGAATGAAAGAGCGACTCAGATTTTCAGGTCAAACTGATTTAAATTCCAGAATTACAGAACCACTGAATATGTTGAGTTGAAAGGAACACACAGGGATCATTGAATTTATCTCCTGGCTCTAAAAGAGTCATCCCCAAGAGTCAGAGACCTCGAAAAACAACAGAAATAGGCAATCACCAACAATATGAAGTTCAAGACAGGAAAGTGCCGAACTCTGCGCCTGGAACGGGCCAACCCTGGATGTATAGACAGACTGGGGAATAAGAGCTGGAAAGCAGTGCCCTGGAAAGGGACCTGGGGGTCCCGGTCACTGGCAAGTTGAACATGAGTCAGCAGTGCCCTGGCAGCCAGGAGGGCCAACCCTGTCCTGGGGGGCATCGGGCCCAGCATCGCCAGCAAGGCCAGAGAGGGGATTGTCCCACTCTGCTCTGCCCTGGGGTGGCCTCACCGTGAGTGCTGGGGGCAGTTTTGGGTGCCACAGGGTGANCTCTTCTCTGTGGAGATCAGTGACAGGACCCACAGGCCTGGAGCTGTGTCAGGGAAAGTTAGGTTGGCTATCAGGAAAATGTTCTTCCCCCAGAGGGTGTTTGGCCCCCGGAAAAGGCTCCCCAGGGAAGTGGTCACAGCACCAGCCTGACATGCAGCCCTATGTTCTGCTTTCCTTCTCCAATTCCTCTGCTGACTCTGCTGCACACTCGATGTGCAGCTGGAGCCAGCACGGCTGAGGTGACGCCACCGGCCCGCTCAGCAGACAGATCACTGATACTCCTCCCGTACTTGCCTTGTGTGCATTTGTTCTGGAAAGCTGAATTGCAGCATTCTGTGAGTGAAAGGCAACAGTTTCCACAAAAATTCATGTAACTGACTCTGTGTTTACTGCAAAAAAGATCCTTTCCTGCCACAGCAATGCCTACAGCAGTGGTAGCACTGACAGAAGCCAGTGCCCCTTGAGTGGAAGAGTGGCACAGCGTGAACACTAATTTAGGGTGTCAGGTTCTCCATTGCCTCTTACTGTTGCCCAGTGGAATTTTCTGCCTTCTGGAAGGTTGCTGGGAGAATTTCTTTAAACATTCACCTTCATAGAATTTGTTAAGCAATCGTGCGGTTGTTTCCTCACACCTCCCACCCCTAAGAGCTAATTTCTGTAAGCAGATTTGATATTCATAATGAAACACAGCAATATGTTATGCACACACACTCTATGCATATATAAATATATATACACACATATTTATATATACATGTGTGTGTGTATATATATATTTATCTATATATACACACACACGGGTGAAAACTTGTCTGGAGACTTGCATTTAAGAGCACACATACACACATATTTATGGCCTCCTGGCTTTTCTTGGTGCACTGTATTTGACATTGAGCTTCACAGATAAGAAGTGCAAGACATCTGGAAGTAAAAATGATGGTCTTATTTGGAGTGACTTCATCCCTTCTCACTCTGCAGATTTTTATGGTATTCAATTAAGAATTTGTTATACCAAAGACTTGGGTAAAAACCTTTGTTGTAACAGTTGCTGCTATTTGATAAACATCAACCTTTTAAATAGAGTTTCCCACTTTTTCATCTCAGCACTGCCCTGAAGAATTTCTGATCTGTACTTTTGCAGAGAAAAGGAAAAAAAAAAGAAACATAGAAACCCTACAAACCCAAATGGCAAACTATTTTTTTTAATATATTGGAGTAGGGGTCTGTTCATCTCTTACTCACTCAGAACAAGAAGTTCAGGTGCATCTTCTTATATATAATGCAATAATTATTATTACCTTACACTTCATTGAAGCAGTAACAAATGCAACCAGTTTGACTTGCCTATGTGAATACATTCATTTCTCAGAAATTTTATGCAAGTTCAAATAGACTGAGAAAAACTGCATGTTATCAGCTCTTCCTCCTTCAGGCTTTGTTTCTTCATTTGTGCAGATGCATTGGGTTGTGCTTCATCATCTACTGCATGAAACTGAAGTTATCTCAAATCATGTCAGAATGTTCTTCTCCAGCCCATTATAGTTTTTTTCAGTTGTCTGAGGAGTCCTCTGAACAGTTTGGGACAAGCCTGTTATCATTAACTCTCCGTCCCACTGAAGAAATTCTGAAATATTTCACCTTTGTGCCAAAGTAAACAAAAAAAGGTGTGTCAAAGAAATAAAACTGATTTCTCTTTCTAAATACAAATTCCGTTTCTAAACAGGGAAGATCTGTGATGGGGACTACACAATTTCTTAAATAAACATATAAAGCTGCATGTGGTGGAATCTATCTGAAAAACTGTGGTTTTTCCTGTTCTAATTTCATTATCTTAAAGCTGCTGATAAAAGATCTGCAGTGGAATATGCTGGGAAGAATTAGCTCAGTAACAGTTCCTGTTTCATTAGGGTGATTTAAGCCTGCAACAAATGTCATGGCATTAACATTTTATGCCAAGGCGTGAAGAAATGGCTGCTGGAAGAATCAACAGCCTTTCTAAAAGTCAGCACTTTTTGCCTGTCTTTATGAGACCACTGGTCAGTCTGTATGAAGTGACGACATTGCCGGGAGAATTATGTCCTGTGTGTGATGTTTCTCTTGGGCATCTGCCCAATTCAAGAACGAAACTGCCAACAGATGTGATAACAATCTCCATCACTGCACTTGGGTATGGTTCAAACGTCCATTTCATTTGGCAGATATTCCTAATAAGCCCCGCTTAGGGCAAGTAGCCTTTTAATAACAGTGTTTTCCCTTTGAATTTGCCAGAGAGACCTGCTCTAACATGTTTTTTGTTCGGTAATACGAACTGATTCATGATTCCCTCTTGCTTTCCGCCTGCCTCTCCTCAGTCCCTCTCTGGCAAGGCAGTGAGGACACTCTTCCTATCCACCACTCAGCAGAGGTCTGGCCCCTTACCAAGCCCAGTCTGGATTTACTGGGAATGTGCTTGCACTGCCAACAAATCTCCTTGCCCACACTGCTAAAAAGACTGCGCCTTCCTCTTCTGCCAGTCTGTACCACAAATTTTTATTAGATTTTCAGCTTTAATCTTAACTTCCAAGGAACAATGGCAACAGAAAGAGCTGATTCACTCAGAGCTTAACAAAAGAGTGTTGCTAATTTTAAATCCATAGTAAAAGTCTGTCCAGCTGTGTTTATCAATCACTTTGCAAACATAAACAGAGAACTACAGACAGGAAAGTAGGAAGTTTTACTAAGCGTACAACTGCAGTATAAACATGGAAACAGAGGTTTAGAGAAACCTTTTGCAGACAAACTCTTTTCTTATTAAAAGGGTTTACTCAAATAATTTCTCTTCCATGCCTTCCATTTTATATAGAGGACAACAGATTGTGAGGTTGCCATGGATGTTTAATCAAAAGCTCAGCAAAAATCTCTAATGGACTCTTGTCTAAGTAGCTTCATTTGGAAAAAGGAGCCTCACATTTGAATGGGACAAAATGAGAAGAAAATAATTTTCCTTATGATTATTGTTGTTACTCTTCTTCTGCAATGCCCAGGTCCAACTGACTTTTAAAGAGAATTTTATGCCACAAGACCAGAAAATTGCCATGAGCAACAGGAGAAGGTGTCTGGTGATTATCTTGCTCAGATGGTTTAAACAGAGCATAGGCTGATCCTATTGAGCTCCCTGGGGGAACAAGAACCATGTTGATGAGGTAACAAACACACACGCAACGTAGTGGTCATGAATAAGGCAGCAACCAGAGGAGGAAGCAGAGTTTTATTTTTATGGCTGGGGAAACAAAGGCAATTAATTATTAAAAGCTATGGGAAGCTATATTACAAAATAAAAATCAAACAACTTTAGTCTAATCCTTTCAGAGAATCATAGAATCCTAGAATGGTTTGGGTTCCTCTGCCATGAGCAGGGACATCTTCAAGTAGATCAGGTCAGAGCCCTCTACAACCTGATTTTAAATGTTTCCAGGAATGGGGCGTCCACCACCTCTCTGGGCAACCTGTGCCGGTGTTTTAACACCTTCATGTACATCTACTTCAAACAAGTGTAGTCCCAAGGACTGGTCTTGCAAGCAATTCCCAGATGTGTTGGCTGGAGTTGCTCCCCTCCACACTCAAAGGTACCTCCTAAGAGCCTGCCAAGAGCTGCTAACTGGAAAGATGACTAGAAGATTGAAGGTTTTCCTGTACTTGGTGGGGATTACAGCTGGAAAGCAAGAATTGCCTGTGCTTTAGCATTCCCTCCCTGCACCTGCAGGAGCAGGAAAACACTGTGCTATACCAAATGGGACCTGTGGGCACCTGAAATACATTAAAGCCTCCTCAGAGCACCAGATATGTAGAGCTGGCAGCAAACGATGAACTGTTAAGTTCAGTTGTGTTTGTGGTGTGTATTTTTTCTGCATTTTATTTTTCACTGCTGTTTGGACAAATGCTTGTTACATCAAACAGTAGTACTGCTTCTTCTGCTTAACAGAGCTGAATGTTTACAGTGGGAAAACTCTAAAAATTGCCACTCTTTCACATCAAAATGCCATGGGAAACTTGGGACAGTCCTTTCAGTAAAAGCTTCCACTAAGGGAGCATCTTCCAACTCTAACGGTTTTGGAACTCTTTGGTAAATTTGAAGTTACTGTTCACTTATCCATGCTTCTCTCACATAAAATAACTATCCAAATGTCTACTCAGAGACCTAAGCTGCTATTTAAAGCAATAATGGAGCTTGCTTTTTAAATAATTCACTGCATAAAGTTATCTTTTTAAAAAATCTCACTTCAGATGATCACTTCTAGTTCAGTTGTTTTAACATTTCCAATCCCCAGTTATTCAACATTGTGAACTAAATACTCAAACATATGACTTTTAAAAAAAGAATCATTCTATTCCTGCATACCTCCAAGGTTTCAAGCTGGTGTGGTTGATATATTGAGTTTTACCTAGAGTTGTGAAGGTTAGAAACTTGTCACTTCTCTGGGGGAAAACTAAGAATGTAAAACAATGCCAGCTGCTGCAATGCTGAGAAAAAAAAAATTAAATATTAATTAGATATAAGAATTGGAAACACATGGCTCTCACAGTGCACTATTGTTTGAAAAGGAAAAATATAAAGCAATATTTCTGCTTCAAAGGGAAAAAAATATTGGTGTCCACAGTATATAGAGTCAATTCTGTGTACAAAACTCTTTTCTCAGAGGATTCTCTCAGCTTCAAATGATGAATATTTTGTGTATAAAATGTATGGTTTTTTCCCATTACAACTATTCTGGAACACCTTTGAATTCAAAAACCTTTAAAAAAAAGTTGTTTTGGTTTTTTTTCCCCTCTCGAAGATTTGATTTAGGCTCAAGTGGACAAGAATTGAAAAAGGAAATTAGGGAACTACATAATGAAACGTACTGCAAGGCAGTGATATATTATTGATTCCTTGTGAGGAAAGGGGAGTCACCCTCCCTTTTCCCTGCACTGCTTTCGTATCTCTTTGCTGCCTGTTACTCCCCATATGCTGCATAGGCTGAACATGTTGGCCTCTTAGCTCTGCTGGTGTTTTCCTCCAAGAAAACACTGCCCAAGGCTAAGTTTGGGAGATCTACACTGCAGTTACTTTCAAATGATTAATCCATCTTTTGAGCTATGAAAGTGCATTTGTGGTTGAGGGTAAAATTCCTGAGGTCTTTATTGCTTTCCTACAGTAGTGCTGCATTATGGATACCTCTGCATGCATGAATGAGCACTGTGATAGAATAAGATAGGATTAAAATTGTCCATTAATTTTGGAGGGAAAATGGAGACTTGGTCTGTACAAAAAATCTGTAGACAGATGGTTTCTCTGGAAAACATTAAAAAGCCTCCTCAGTTTACATTAAAAAACCTCCTCAGTTCACATTTAAAATATAAATACTTTGATTTCTCACTGTTCTGCAATAACCTGGGCACTGCTTCTTGAAGCAACTACCAGTTGGTGCCTGTATCCAAATGAAGGACATTAGGTAATGTGTGACTGGAATCATGCAGGACACAGGCAGGATTTTCAATCAAAAAACCATTTATTTACCCTCCATTTTCCCCATTTTTTAAAAGAGATGGTGAATTTCAAAAAGATAATCCCACTGAGTGGTGATATTTTTTCCTATTGCTGCACAGAGCTCCTGGACTTCTAGCCTTGGAAATCCATTGCTGTAATTTCCTAGTCATTCTTAGGAAGACATCTACATATACAAAAGTAAAACTTCTTTGTAATGACTTACTGAAAAACTTTTGAGAGATGAGATTAAACGTGTCCTCTTTAGCTCCAATGCACTAATTTGATTTGTGTTAGTTCTATGCACAGAACTCATTTCTGAGAGAGCTGTCTCTGCATAAGTGTTTGGTGAGGTTGAAATGATAAATATTTTGTGCATAGAAGATAACTTTTTCCAAGTGGCATCCTTCCAGCTCTGCTTAGTTTAAGGCCTCCAAACGAGTTAAATCCTGTGTTTGTGGTCTGCAGCATTCACTTGTGTTACCAGTGGGGAAAGAAGCACAGTTATTCAGCAGAATGACTATTAAATCATCTAGACTGTAAGAGGATTATATATTCACACAAGCTTAAACATAACTGAGTGTCTTAGCATTTACATATGCAGCTCTAATTGAATTTTGTCACTAAAAATTACAAACACAAACCAGAGGGCCGTTTGACTTTCATTTAGCCCAAAGTGCAGCCTCTGCATTTTGGAAAAATAGGGGGGTTTTTTTCAAAGAGATATTCCAGGAAGAGATCTGTCAGTGATGAAGAGCTTTTTACAACTTTCCTGTACTGGAAACTCCCTTCATCAGCTGCAGTCTGTATCTGAACTGCCCTGAGCCCTTTGTCAGTCTCTAACCCACTCATCCTCCCGATCTGATGTCAGACAGCGATGACATTCCCGTTTTTGAAGTGCTGGAATTGAGACAAAGAGCCTTATCCCAGAGAAAAGTTGTGGACCAAATACAGATCCTGGAGGTGCTAAGGTGGCGTCTTAACCGGGGTTTCATCCTTTCATTCAAGATATGTTTGAACCTGAAAGTGCAGAAGTACAAAGAGATTTGGTGGAGTACATTTCTCTTAAAAATTGAAATAAAAAACCAAATTTCACTGTAAAGCTTATAAAGCCTCTCATCAATCGAAAGTTACAGCCACTTTTAAGAATTTGGACTTCAACAAAAGGGATTTTTAGATGCAGTTTTATAGGAAAGAAAATAATTAACAAAGTTGATGAAAGGCTAATGGAGAATGCATGGTTGTCTTTAACACAGGGTAAAGGTGTAACTAACATCAAGCTTGTGTATATAAAGGAGTTTAAGTCAAAACCACTTATGCCCAAAGAGAGATAAAACTAGCAGTTCTGTCTAGAATGCAAAGTAGGATTACTATTTCCCCACTAAACTGGTTTCTGACAAAACTTTTGCAGTCAGTGTCCGCTGGAAACAATGACCAGTTGTCAGATTTACTGGCACCAGCCTATTTCGTTTGAATGTTTCAAGAGGAATAAGGTTTGCAGATCTCCCACTGCCTTCAGGTACAGGCATGCTACTTTCATCTGTCCCCTTCTCTAGTGCACAGCACCACTGTGGGTCAGAGAGTTTCAACTCCTCAGTAAAGGTAACAAGAAAACACCTCAGCTCTGGCAGAAATATTGAGAATTCTGTTTTCCTATATTGCACAATCGGAACCACATTAAATTGCTGCTAAGTGAGAAGCGGGTCAGATTTCATAGCAACCATCCTCTTATGCAGCAGATTTAGAGTGTGTACACCCTGTTCCTGCTGAGCTAAAGCAGGTCTGACTCCCAGGTGAGCTGGCATTGGTGGTATTTGAGGAGAAAGACAGGTATGCCAGCAATGTCTTGGCTTCCTGGTTGAGAGTGGCAGACACCTCAGAGTTTTCAATTTTTTTACTTAAAGCAAAAGTTGATGTAGATTTTTTTTTTTTTAGTGTTCTTAGCAGCTTTTTAATTTAGTTCTCAGCTCTTCTATTCCTGACAGTGACACATTTCGTCATGTTTTCTTCCTCTGTGATACAAATGCAACACGCACAAATGCAGAAGTTGGAAAATGTTGAGAGAAACCAAGAGGGAAGAAATATATGGGCAATATTGGATAAAAAGTTCCGTGGGAAACCACACATAAGACTAATTTTTATGTTTGGTTTTTTTTTTTTTAAGGCGAATGAATCTTCATTCCTTGAAGTATTTAAGACCACCCTTCGCTGGCACAACTTTATCCCTAAAAGCTTCTTGATCAAGAAAAAATGGAAAACATCAGCTCAACAGCTTTCTCTGCCACATAGTAAATCACACATCCTCAAAGTATAGAAGTTATGTAAATGACTTGGAGTAAATGCAATTGTTAGTTACTGCCCTCTTGGCACACGTCATTGCTACAAAACTGTCAATATTTCTGCAGGTCCTGGTGACTGTCAGAATTGTTGCAACTCAGTGGAGCTCAACAACGCTGGGCAGATCCAGGGTTTGGAGCCTGTCCTGCCACAGAGCTGCTGTCAATCTCCCTTCACAGGCGGGAAGCAAGGGAAAACTGACATGTCCCGTTGCTGACTGTAATTTCTAAACTTTTCAGATTCTGACCCTTCCACTCCACCCTTTTTTCTGAAAAGGCCGTAAAGGAAACCTGTTAGTTGGTGTTGGTGCTTCTGACAAAAGCATGTTCTCTCTGACAAAAAAATGTTCAGGTATTCTTCTGAAGTTATAGTCACCTGCTTTAAATTTGTCACCGGTTTCAAATACTTACCAAATAATCCATTAGGAAGGTCATTCTAATTCTTCCCTTGCTATCCCAGCCAACAAGACTTTTCCTCCATCCCACAGTCAGCATTCTATCTATCTATCTATCTATCTATCTATCTATCTATCTATCTATCTATCTATCTATCTATCTCTCTGTCTGTCTGTCTGTCTACCTTTTTAGTATGTTAAAGTTTAATGAAATTATTTGAGATAGTCTGATTCTGCTGAACAAGCAGTGTCTATAAAATCTGAGTGGTTCCTAATTAAATCTTAATTAAGGAATCATATGTGGTGTGGCTCTTATTCAACAATGAAGGATGAAAATTTTGCATTGCTTAGCAAAGAGACCATTTGATGATGCCCCAGTTTAAAGCAATTTAAAATTCCTTCTGTCCATGAGAGCAACTTCTTATATTTCAGGAAAAAACCAGAACATGGAATGCAAAACTACCTAAATTTTAATTCCTATCATGAATGCCCCAGTACTGTGCTGAAAGTGGTCTTTTGGTTGCTTTTTGAAAATCAAATGTCTGCTGTGTTGTTCCTCTGACAACATACCTGCTTTTGTAAAGTTCGTGAAAGCTGATAAGTCACTGTTAGCTATTTTCATTACTTTCATTGAAATAGCTATGATTTTTCATGAGCTGATACTTCTTTCTTTCATTTTTCAGCCACGTGGTTCATTTCCTGCACTCCTTCCACAGTTTAGTGCATTATTCACCTTCACCATATTATCTCAGGTGCTGTCTCCAGCCTCTCAGCCCGCAGATTCACCCAGCTGAAGCACTCAATGATTGTTCCTGTAGACATACCGTGGCACACACAGTTTTCCACAGAAAACACGGATCAAAGCCAAACTGTGTTAAATGTGGGTTATTTCTGGCATTATCTTGCCACGCCACATCACTACTTATTCTTACAACGTGTAGCTCCATTGGAGCCTGTGAGCACCAGGTTCCTAATTATCTTCAGAGGATATAGACCCTGGTTAGTAAAATAAAACTCTCAAAACATTAAATTCTGAAAGGTGGAATGGTGGATAGATCTGTAAGTGTGTGCAAATGCATTTTCCCAAGCCCATTTTGCTGGTATATGCTCACAACACTTGAAGCTGTAGAAACAAAGTCTTTTTCAAGGCACGGTATGATGGTCTAACCTGGCACCCGGGAAGATAAGCCACGGCCAAATTGTTTCTTTCAAAAACGTTCATGTCCAAAAATGAATTAAAAATGGATAGCCAAGAGTGTCTTTTCAGTAACAGTAGAATAACAAATGCCTACCCACTCCCTTTTTCATGCAACCAGCTCAAGAATTAAAATTTAAAAGCTCTGATGAACTGCATGATGGACAGATGCATCACAAACTAATGTAAAGGAAAGAAAAAGAGCATTTGATGAAGTGGAGCTATTGCTTGAGACTCAAAAATATGCTGGTAGAAAAGTGGGCCAAGTATTGTTTATAGATCTCTATTTCTTTTTCTGTCTTTTCAGGAATGATAGCTAACACTAATAGGGAGGATCTTTTTTCAAGACAAGAATAGCATAGGTACTCAGAATTTCTGCAAATCTATAAACATGTGATTTCTATATGGCACCAATGCCTTTGAAGATCACCTGTCATTTCCCCAGCTCTATATCTGTAGCACTGATTTTTAAACATAAGTGTAGGTGTGAGTTAAAGCATCTTCACCAGATCTGTTCATTAGGGTTTACTGTCATCAAGCATCTGGAAACAGAAGCCCTGTTTCGTATATTCTTTGTCCCATATTCTCCTATTTCTTCAAAATTAAGAAATTCTTAAGAATTAAGCCAGACACTGAAGAAGCTGATTCAGAAACAGCCACACAAAAATAAAAGCCCTGCTTCTGTCTTGCATGCTTCCCAGCAGTTCCTGAGAGGACAGAGAACTCTCTCACTCTCTCACTCAACTAACAGCCTGTCCTTGCAGCAGTCTGGGTCTGGGGTCCAGCTTCTGAGTTGAAAATGTCAGTTCAGTGTTCTGTGAAGAAGATCTTAGCTTAATTTCATCCTTAAATGCCCAGGTCTTACCCAAGATTTAAAAGCTTCTTTCCTCCCAGTTACTCCTGTGACTTATCTCTTCATTTGGTGGACAGGGTAAGTGTTCCTTTTAAAGGATTATTGAATTATTCTGTCCGGTCTAGAGATGCTGGTGTCCCCTGAACACGCCTGGGTAGAACCTTGCTCTGTCCAGAATAAACCAGGCTGATTAGTGGTCTCACTACTTACCTGAACTACAAATTGATGATTAAGGCATATTGTGGTAAGCACTGCCTTTGAGTTGGACATGACACTGTCACATGCAGTGTTTGTACTTTGTATGACTGTACAGTCTAAAACAGAAAAAGGCATGGAAATATCTTGTTTGAGACCAGGAGTGGTGATAGTCAGTCACTTTACCAGAGATTTCAAGGAAAACATGCTTGGCAGGATTAGTCACAGTGCGGGTTGTGACTGTGCCTGCTCCAGCGTGGAATCAGGCTACTTTTGGATCTGGTGCTTGGAATAGACCTTCCTGCATCACTGCAGCATAATCCTTAGATCACTACTAGGGCTGGCAGGAAGTAACAATAGTAAAAATGGCTGTGTCAGTCCCTGGAAGATGACAAATCCTACAGCTTTAAAAAAGTACTTTCCAGCTGCAGTAATTGTTTTTGAAAAGCAAACCGGAGACAAAACCCCAGCAGATCTCTCCTCAGAAATACCCCACAAATGAGCTTGGAAACACTCAGTCGAAAAAAGAATAGAGCTGGCTGGCTTGATGGCATTTATGGACAGCATCCTTTGACAAAAACCAGCTAAATCCAACCCAACATAAGCAAGCTAACCCAACCCACACAACCAGCACTGTAGTTTCTCTTGGAGATACTGGGATAGTATTCAGCCTAGAAGAGGACAGTTCCCTGCCCAAGTCCTTGTTGTACTATAACTGCAGGAATTTTAGGAGAATGTAAGGGCACAAGCTTTAGGCAAAGAGGGGAAGGGGAAAGACATCAGAAGGAGGAGAAAGCAGTGCTCAGAGACTGCGTGGAGGAAAAAATTTATTTCCTTTTCCTCCAATAATGAGGAGAAATAATGCAGCAGCCCCACTAGAGATACTGCCAGGGTCACCTCTTGCAGGGCTGCAGAAAGTCCTGGGACCGAGAGTTCCCCCTGTTTGGGGGATGCTGGAAGCCCCCAGGTTAGCTGTCCCTGCCCTGGCTGGGAGTGGAGGGGCTGCGGCTGCTGCCCTGGGCAGAGGGACCTGCCGCTGTCACCACCTCCTGCCCCGCTCCTCATGGGGCTGGTCCCCCTCTGTGGGGAGAGACACAGGTGGGGGTGGCTGGGATCCTTGCAAAGGGCAGCCGCTGTCGTGCCAGCTTTGTCCTCCTCCATGGAGACTGTAGGGCTGTTGGTGGGAGTTCCCATTCATGAGCTGGAACTGGAGAATCTGGGGGAGCCGGAGCTGCTGGAGCTGCTGCTGGCTGCCGGGCTGCCATCCTCATCCCCGGCAGCGCGGGAGTGCAGCAGCCTCTGGGCCACCTCGCTGCACCAGCCAACAACGACATTGATGGTGCCCTGGACCAGTGGCACTGTGCATTCCTCCAGGATGTCCTGCAGGCTCTGGATCATGATCTCCTCATCTGGCCCATACACACAGAGGGTGTGCGGGATGCAGCTCTGTGAGCTCCTTGCCTGCCACCACTGGTCCCTGTAGATGGCCTGCACTGTCTGGTTCAGCCGAGTCTGAACGGGGTCCAGGAGTTTCCATTGTCAATGGAAAAGTTCTGTCCACATCTTGGGCAGGAAGCTGCCTATGGTCTGGAATGGTGTCTCCTGTGGAGAAGATGGGTGGGGCACCACAGGAAGATGGGAGCTGTTCTCATCCAGGCTGTCAGGAGCTCTCCCTGTCTGGCTGATGGCATAAGGCAGCTCCTCGGGATCTGTGATGACAGTCTCCAGAGAGTCTTATTCTGTCTGGTCAGAAAGCAGGAGAATCTCTATTGTTCTTCTGCAGACTGGGCACACGCGATTTCTGTCTCCACCACAGGAGAGCCCAACCCAGGCAGAACTGGTGGTGACAGGGCAGAGCACAACAGAAGTCATCCCGAGTGTCCTGGCATATGGGGCAGCTCCAGTTTGTCTCTGTGGCCATTTTTGTGCTCTGC
The DNA here is from genome assembly GCA_013397565.1 of Ptilonorhynchus violaceus. Taxonomy (NCBI): domain Eukaryota; kingdom Metazoa; phylum Chordata; class Aves; order Passeriformes; family Ptilonorhynchidae; genus Ptilonorhynchus; species Ptilonorhynchus violaceus. The sequence goes on along the minus strand of VZRJ01004642.1, from coordinate 80,032 downwards.
AGCAAGTTGGGGATAGCAGAGGATCAAGAGCTGCTGCCCCTTGCTGGTGTCCCATCTGCAAGAGGAAGAGGCCATGGTCACTGCTGTCTTGGGCAGGAGAGGAAGGAATGCTCAAGCCCCTGGACAAGGACACTCTCCCAGCTCCCTAAGTCCCGTCACCCACCCCAGGCCAGCGCAGGGGAAGGTTTTCCAGCACAGCTCACCCTCAGTGCTGCACCCACAGTGCCTGGCTCCCCCAACCAAGCAGGGCAGGGAAACAGGAGTGATGGCTCTGGGACTGGCATCAAGATCTGCCGGTAACAGGCATCACTAAGCACTAGAGAAGACTGGCTTGATCCTCCAGACCCTACAGCCTTGCTTGGATGGAATTCAGGCTGAAGCCAGACTGGCCCAGGCTCTGCTGACTCCAAATATAAGCAGTGAGGGATAAGAGTTCCCAGTCCACCTGCCCATGGTGTCACACTCCTCTGCTTGGTGGCAGCAGCCTCCCCATCGCGGTGTTGTCACAGAAGTCCTTCTTCCCCTGCAGGCACATGGTGTCAGCTGAATCTAGGGAGTTCATGCTGGAGACCTGATCCCTTTTCCTGTGAGGATAGTCTGGCAGGGAGCAGATTTCCTGGTGAGGTTTTTGCCATCTCTGTGTTTGGGAGCTTCAAGCCGCAGCTGAACAAAGCGCTGAGCACTTGGTCTAACCCCAGCACCAGCCCTGCTTTGAGCAAAAGGTTGAACCAAAGGCCTCACAAGGTCCCCTGCACTCACATCCATTCTGTGATCTTCCCCTAATTCCATGAGAAGAATCAAGTTTAAGATGGTCATCAGCAGAGTCCATATCAGCAGCTTTAGAGGGGGTAAAGAAAGTACTGAGGTTTGGATTCATGGTCTATATTTCTGCAGCACTTGTCAGTTTATCATCCCCTTAATTTGTGAAGCGTGAAGTTTTCTCCTCACACAGCCTCATCCCGCAGCACAGTGCCACTCCTGGCAGCGCAGCAGAACCGACGAGCTCAAACTCAGATGGTCAAAGGTAGTTCCCTCTGGACTGATGGATAAACTGCAGTCATGAGGGATATTTGCAGCAGATTAATCGTCAGTTCCCAGGGTTTTCCTATAGTCTAGGCAGTGAATTCTGCCCTTGTACCTCTGCTGATGAGAACTCTTCAAAAAATCTTTGTATTTTCATAGCAAAATGCTTGGTTTTATCTGTGATCCACTCAGTAGTGTAGAGAGAATGCTGTTTGGAAGAAACTTTTGGAAATAAAGTATTTCTTTGATATGTTACTTTCCAAGAGAGGTCAAGCTCCCCTCAGGCAGCAAGGACTGGACTCTCAGGGACACTTCTGCCACAGGCTGCAGAACAGTGAGAGTCTGGCTCTGTGTGTCCTCAATAAAATTGGAAAAGTCTTAATTTTTTTTTGGGGGGGCTTGGAGAGTGTAGCATTGGGTGCTGTTTGTGAAAGACAGTGTATTTGATCCATGCTAATGTCAGACGGAGGGTCAGGAGAAGGACTCGCTGAAGAAAGACACTGAAAAACAGCAAATAAAGTGAAAACAATAGACAAAAAGCCTTATTAGCAGTATTTTCTTACAGAGGTGTTTTTAGCAGTGTTTTTCCTTCATTTAATTCAGTAATTTTACACTGATTTTCTAAGTTCCAAATCTGTAAAATCGCAAGGTTGTGATTCACCTCAAATTCTTCCTTACCTACTCTTCAGTGAACTTCCAGTTGGATCTTCCTTATTTTTTCCCTTTTAAGAAAAGGAACTTTACATATAAATGTCTTCTGTCACAGGGCATTAAACATATCCATATCTTGCTGTTTCAATAGCACAGGGATTGAATCCTGGGTTTTTTTCTGGACCCATTAATTATAAAACATATGTGGATTCTGAGGGGTGAGAAAAGTAATCAAATATTCAATGGCGTCTGTTTTCTGTTTATTGGACATGCACCTTCCAAGAAAATATGTAAGGCAATGACAAAAGGTTTCTTTTTCCATGGGTCCATAATCTCAGGCGCAGCACCCTGGGGGCAGGACTGAGCTTGTACTTCAGTGACTCCTATCACATCTGCTCCACTGTAATGTCATTTCTAAGCAAAGCTGAGCTGCTGATGGGTTGGGTTTATACAGATTCTTTAGTATGTATCTAGGCTTTAAAGTGGCTTTCTACTCCCACTGCTGTAGTGGTTGACATGAACTCCTGAAGAAAATGAACATTTTTATTTTAAGATACTCAAATAAAACTTTTAGCGCTGCAGGAAAAGCATGAACAGCAGGATTGTAATTTCCCACCCATTTACAAATTTTTAAATTATTTTAATACTGAAAATATTTCTGTGATAGCTTCATGATTCTGTTGGCTTTCCTTTGCCCCCATCAAAGGTGAAGTGTGAAGCGGCAGAGTGGGTGGTGGGGCTCTCTGATGCTTCCTCACCTGACAGAGGGTGGGGGTAAGTCTGAGGCATTCAGTTGTACCTTTGATCAAACAACTCTGCTGGCACTCTGCCCATCCTGTTTGGAAAAGCGCAGCAGTGTGTCCTACCAGCTGACATCCCCCAGGCTCTGGGTGAACCAGGCACTGAAACACATCCATTTGACGTTAATGAGTGGCCTTGCTGCCTTCCAGATTTCCTAATACTGACATGTGCTACAGCACGGGGCTGCCACCATGCCCTTGCAGAAGCCACTGGCCCCGGGTTAGCCAGCCTTCCCCAACGTCGTTTTCGTGACTGGCAGCGACTACCTTTGGTTCTCTGGTGGGTGCAGGTTGTCTCTGGCACTGACAAGCTGTCTAGGCTGCAATACTCCCCTGAGCATTGCTCTGTTTTCTACTGACCTCCATTTCTCATGAATGCAAAGTTGCCTGCGGCTTTGCCATCTGTTCAGGTGGCTGCAGTTCTTATCTAAGAATCCTGCGTGTGTATGTAAGGTGATGCATATAATGCATATGTGTATGTGCATGTTCCTTAGACTGTGAGAGGTTTTTGTATGTGCATCTTTTGTGACATCTTCTGCCTTTTTGTGAGAAATAAAGGAAAAGGAGGTAATGGTGTTCTGTAAATCACCTCCTGTGTGCTTGAACAGCCATGGGAATGGCACAGCCTGCAAACAAAGTATTGTTGCATTAAAAGGAACGTGCTGGAAGTTCATCCTACAGTTCTTATTTGGAGTCTGAAACTATTTTCTAATTGACTCAGATGAAAGCCAGGTTTTCCCAAAAGATTAGTTCCTGTTTCATACTTTTAAAAGAACTGGATTTTTTGAAGTTCACATATTTTAGGCAGAAGAATTTATGGCCAGACTAGACCAGGTCCTCAGAGATATAAAAATATTTCTCATCTGCTTCAAAGCCTGAATAGGCACCCTTCTGTCACAGAAGTTCCCACTCACTGGATGTCAACTATCCATAGTGTTTTTCAAAAGCTGGTCTCTCATGTCTGTGCCCACATGGAAATGAAGCTCTGCTGTGAGAGATTCATGTGGAAGTGAAAGTATCATTTTGTATATTGGCTATTTCTCCACATATAAGTGACTTCATGGCAGTTTCACAACATGATTTTCTATATTACTGAATAGTTAATAGCATTGTCTTCATTTTTTGCCCTCTGTGCAAAGAAAACTCAAATCACAAACAGTAGGAAGCCAGACTGTGAATTATCTCTCTTTTGAAAACGAATTGGTAAAGTATATCTACCGAAAATAGGAAATGTTTGTGATTAATTCCTAGCAGAATCTATCTGAACGAAGGTAGATAAGCAAATTACTTTGAAGGGGCATGAAATGTAACTGTTCAGATATTCTATTCAAATGTATGTTGCTTTTTCCTCCTTCTCCAACTGCATAGAAGAACTCAGTGAAAAACAGAGTGCAGATTAAACTTTATATGGCTCCACACCATGACAAAACATGGTGACAAAGGTAGCTTCAAGTGCTTGTGTTTAGCCATTTTGCCCCTATACTTCCATTTTCTACCCAAAAAGATATACTGGTAGGATTGTTCTAATGCTATCAGAATGGCTACTGCATGTTTTAAAAGTTAGTGCTGGAACAAGTTGCCCAGAGAGTTTGTAGATTCTCCATCCCTGGAGATTCTGAAAAGCCGTCCAGACATAGTCCTGGACAACTGGCTCAAGGTGTCCCTGCTTAAGCAATGGGGTGACCTGCAGAGGTCCCTTCTGGCCACAACCAACCTGCTATTCTCTGAAACCTGTTGAATTGCTGCCCTTTTCATGCCAAACCAGGCAGTCTGTTCTTCTAACACAATTGGTGGTGTAGGGCAACACCTGGTGTGGAACACCACCTACCAGCAAGTAGATGTCGGTGCAGGCAGGAATTTATTCTAACTTCGTTGCTAAAGACGTCAGCCAATGATGCCTCATCAGCATGCTCAGATGTTCAACTCAAATGCATTTAATTCCAGGCAATCTTAGAGAATGTAATAAACAAGATGATGAATACAAGTGTGGAGGCTGTCATGCAGTCTCAGGATTCCTGCAAGAGTTGTGTTAGCATGCCTCCTGAAAAATGTACACTGCCCAGGACCCAAACCATGAGTGAGTTCTGAAAAATCTTGCTTGAAATCAACATTACTGGGGAAGGAAACACTTGCAAAAAGACCCTTTCTCATGAGTCTGACCCTGATTGTTGTTCTAATAGTCTTTTTGTCAAAGAATCAGGCTCTGGACTTAAAAACACTGTTTCCCAGAAGGCTTGATGAATGAAAGTTAAGAGTTGGTTTCATGGAGGCTTAAAGCACTGTAGGATAAGCAGCTCAAGAAGTGATTGCAACATTTTATTAGTGAGGGTGGAAAAAGAACTGCTGGGAGTTGGTACCCATGGTGCACACAGCACTGGCAGCAAGACCTGGAATATTGGGGTCGTCTTCTGCTCTGTGGGAAATGAGTGAATATTTCTTTCACAGCAAGGTGTTTTCACAGCTAAGTGTTGCAGAATTCCAGAAGATAAGGGGCTCATGTGGATGTCTCCAACACTGATAACTGGATGGCCATGAAGCCAACAAAGGACTGTTGGCGATAACAGACAAGAATTGTTTGTAATAACCTAGGGCTATTGTTATTAGCATCGCCATGAGAAAGAACAAGATTTGCCCGGAGAAGGGGGGCCAGGAAGAGATAGGGCAGGTCTTTTGAGGGACAAACATAGTTGTTGGTGTTCCTGGAGATAAACACAACATGGTACACAACAAGCTCAGGAATGAAGAGAAGAAGCTCTTCTGCTGCTTGGTTAAATGCTCTCAGTGAACAGAGATCCATTTTTGATGGTACGGATGAGTCTCCAGCCAGCATAATGCTTGGCATAGCAGCACACAAGGTTGTGAGATTTTCTTATTTCCACACTACATATACCAGAATTTACTTTTTTTCCTTCTTCAACATCAGATAACCACTCTGCTAAATCCACCTTAACAGTTACCAGAAACTTACGTTAATTCATTCTTGATTTACAATACAGTTCTCCTAATTTTATATGAAAGATGCATGTGGGTACCATGTTGTGGCAATATTCGTACACCAAACCCCTTGAAGTGGCAGATCATAAAGTTTTTGAATGAAAGACATCATGAAACTATGCCAACTACATGTTGTGATCCATTTGGTCAGGGCCCAGCCAGCCAAATAATAGCATTGCTATAAACAACATTTTGAAGATAGAATAAATACTGGAGACAGTTCTCAGTTTTTGCAGGACATAAGGTACATTTGAAAATGAGCACCTCTGAAATTTGTCTGTCTTGAATTTGTGCTGCAGGTGAAAGAAAACACATTACAGAGATATATGGAGAATGTGAGGATGCAAAGGCTCAGGACATAGTGGAATAGAGAGGCATATTCATATTAAAGACAGCCTTAAGGACAACAGGGCAACCCTGTTTCATCCCTACATTTTAGCTACATACATCCATTTATAAATAAGGCTCAGAGACATCTTTGGGGTTCTGTGGATAACAAGTAGCACTGAGAATGTCTGCTAAATCAGCACATCATGAAAGGGCATTTGTGACTCAAGACAAGAAGTCTGCAAGTGTTTGAGGTACTATATGGGCTTAGTGGTACATTCATTTCACTCCAATCGCCTGGCCCAATTGCCAATGTCATTATAGGTTGCCACATTTGGATATTATTCTACTAAATTATACCTGACAAAGTCATCATGCACTTGTACAGTGAGAATTTTACCCTATGCAATGGTTAAAAACAGGGTATAATTCTCCTCAAAATACATGACACACTACTCTGCTCAAATCTCCTATAAATGGAGAAATTTGCAAGGTATTTTGCCAAATTGTGGGACTAACATAAGAAAAAAGATTTCTTTTTCAGTAAAATATGGCTAAATCCTTTTTTTCTTCCCAAAGAAACTTCTAAGTCTACTGAATTCCTCTGAAAGTTGGTGTGGAAGAAGTTAAATGCACTCAGTAAGTAGATATGTCTGATATGGGTTGTTCTACTACTATTTTCATCATAGAAGTGGTAATTCAGGTTTAGAGTGCTTGATGGGCTCATGAAAAGAATGTGGTCACTCCGCTGCAGATGTTCTCTCGGTCTTCAGGCATATTTTTTAGTTAAGCCCTATTGCCAGGAAAAATGAGAGGTAACTCCTGCAAATTCATTGTTCTAGTAAGTATTCTTCATGGCAAAAAAGCTCCAGAGTTTTTAACTACCCTTTTACATAGGGTATCTCATGGGAAATTGATTTATCCTAGGGAAGAATATCTACACTTTGTCCCCACTTGTTCAAAAAGCATCCCCTTTGTTAATTATGTCAAACTGGTATCCCACTACAGAAGAAATGTCATCCTTTAGAAACCAGTAAAAGGACATTTTCCTTTCTATTTCCTTTTAGGGATACATGCTTGTTTTTAGCACAACAGGCATGATGGCACTTTCAGAAATGAAAGACAGCCCTGCCTGCTGAGGAATCCATGTTGTTCACTTTGAGCATGAGCAGTGTGTTCATGAATATTTCAGTCAGTGATCTAATTTCACCTGGGTATATATAGGAAAGCAGATGTAGTGTTTTGATCAGCATTAGTTACGGGTCAAAGTGAACCCTGACAATGATTTCCACCTGCTTCTGCTCTTGCATTCCTGTGGATGGTAGGGTAGGACATTGCCTGCTTAAGGTCCCTGGAAATTTTGGCTTTATTTTTATTACAGCATTCATATCTCTTCCACTTAAAACCCATTTATGTTTTGTTGTCTGTTGCACAGACAACAGGTGTTTTTAAGACTAGAGAACTGCAGAAAATAGGAGCACATACTGTTTGTCCTGTGAAATTCACAGTGATCTGTGATTTTGTCATTTGAACACAGTAATATTAGTGGACATTAAATAACACTGGATGTAGAGCCATTGAGGTTCTGAGTGTGCATTGACCAAAAGTGTAAATATCATGCTCTGTGTCGAAGCTGAGCAGTAACCTTTCCATGGTTCTGTGAATCCGTGGGTGTGTGCTGGGTATTTTCGTCCAGTCTCATGTGTTGTTCTCACAAAGCTGGTCACCCTGACAATTCTGAACTAAAAATAGTGAGCCATTCATCACATTGTGGACAGGAACTAACAGTTCAAGCATTTCAGAACGGCATATTAACAGCCATCTGTACCAGGGTGAAAACAGAAATAATGACAACATTTCTGGAGTTGCCTGGGTGTCCTGAGATAGGAACAATAGAATAATAATCAAACAGTTTAGCTTGGAAGGAATCTTCAAAGGTCAATCAGTTTTACCCCCTCTGCCATAGGCAGGGACATCTTCAAGTAGATCAGGTTGCTCAGAGTCCTGTTCAGACTGACCTCGAACATTTACAGGGATGGGACACCTACCACTTTTCTGGGCAACCTGTGCCATTTTTTCACCACCTTCATTATAAAAATCCTGCCTTATAAGCACTTAATCTACAGGCTAAGAGGAGGGCTGACTGCAAGCAGTAGCTGTCAGATCTTAAAGTCATTGCTTAAACAGTTAAATGAGGTGACATTCAGGACTCAAAGGCACAAAATATTCAGGGTCTTCAGGTGCTCTGTGGTATGTGGTGCAGCTGTGGACACCTGAGACCTGCACATCTTAAGAGGGCTGAAAAAGCCAGGTGGGCTTGTGCAGAGCATCTG